>SJYV01051819.1:0-31332 GCA_006410875.1 Neotragus pygmaeus
ATCCAACCAGTCCATCCTAAAGGAGATCAGTCCTGGGTGTTCATTGGAAGGAGTGATGCTGAAGCTGAACCTCAAATAATTTGGCCACTTCATGCGAAGAGTTGACTCATTCGAAAAGACTGTGATGCTGGGAGGGATTGGGGGTAGGAGGAGAACGGGACGACGACAGAGGTTGAGATGGCTGAATGGCATCACTGACTCAATGGACATGAGTTTGAATAAATCCGAGAGTTGGTGATGGACAGGGAGGCCTGGTGTGTTGTGATTCATGGGGTCGCAAAGAGTCAGACATGACTGAGCGACTGAACTGAACTGAATGTCTTTTTAGCCATTTTTAAAGCTTATATCTATCTGGTGACAACAGATTCTTTTAGTTTTCTTTCTTTTGAGAATTCATTGATTTTCTCTTCATTCTTAAAAGATATTTTCAGTGAACATAGGATTCTGATTTCAGAACTGCTCTCTTGATTCTTAAAGAAATGTGCCACTTCCTTGTGGTCTCCATGATTTCTGGTAAGAAATCTGTCATTTTAATTGTCTACCTCTTGTAGTTAAGGTGCCATTTCTCAGCTGCTTTGAAGATTTTTGTTTTGTCTTTAGTTTCTATAAGTTTATGTTTTGTCTTGGTAGGGATTTCTTTGGCATTTTCTGGCTTTCAGATTTTTCAGCTCCAAGTCTGTGATATATGAAACAATAGGAAAACCAAGGAACTCAGCGTCAGGTCTTTCCTTCAGTCCTGGGGTCCCTACCTGGTCTGTCTTATTTTCACTTCTCTTTAAGAGTGTTTTTATATTCGCTTTGTATAAAACATATCTTGAATTTTTTACTTGTACTTCTTAGCAGGAAAAAAGGTGAAAATTCATCTATTCCATATTCCCTAATTATGGAACAGGAAAGTCTAATAGGAAGTCAAAGTGGAAGTCTTCTGACTTTATTTCAACAGTTATTCACTTTAAAAAATATTTCTTCTCGAAATATAATATTTAGTCTAGTATCTGCTCACATAGTATATGTAAGGATAGATTTTTAAAAATTGTCTGCTTGGGAGTTGACTGACACATTTAATTGCAAGATGGCTAGATATACTTAGTTTCTGGCATAAATTCTAGTGTCTAGATCGTAGGAATTTACCAAATTGTTTCTGACTAAACCATGATAGTATCACCTCTTAGCCCCAAGTCTGATTCCCTGGCAGTCAGAGTTAATAAAATATATACTGGTCTCCTAAATACTTTGAAAAGGTCTTGTAGGCTCTTTTCCCTACCAGAGAAAACTTAGAGGGGCCACGCCGCCTAGAATGTAATGTATGACTTATGACCCTCATGTACTTTCCTTCTTTATCTTCATATTTTTGAGTGTTGCAGGATGTAAAGAGGCATTGGGGACAATAAGGAGGGAAAAGTAGAAACAGTGTTATAACTGTATCATACCTTCTTTCCCTCAGCTGAGAAATAATCTTTTTTTTTTTTTTTCCTGGTTGGATGTAAGCATCTCTCTCCAAGTCAGAGGGTCAGAGAGTGAATGAGAAAGAAAATTCTTCACTCTTTAGGAGGGTCATCCTTGTTTTCAGAGCCGTTCATGAATCAGTCATTGCCTGCTTTGCTCATTTCAGCTCCATTGGTATAATACTTAAAGGAAATTCCCTTCAACTTTAGACAATAGTCAGTTTTTAGTGTTGCTGTTTTTAATCTTTTTTTTTTTTCTGGGTACTTTTAGATATTTTTGGAGGAGGGAGCAGCACCCATCCAGATGCCATTTAAAATTAAAATCTCCCATACTAAAATCTTAAGGGAAATTTAAAAGTAAGTCAAAGTGAAAGCAAGTTTTAAAAAATTGAATTGAACAATTAAGTTGCTAAAATAATCTCTTCATTTGAAAAATAAGTGGCATACAAAAATAATTTTATTGTTTGAGTTTTTAAACCTTTTTAACTCTTTAAATCAGCATCCTATTGGTACTTGAATAGGTGCCATCTGCTGATCTGTAACTGAGCCAGTTTTTGCATTTGGACCTAAATTTAAAACTTAATTCTGACAGAGACACATTCAGGTCTTCATTAGAAACGAATCATTTCTAGATTTTATTTTAATAATTTCCTAAAACTTAGATTTATTTATTTGTAACAATTTACATGGAATTTCCCTGGTGGCTCAGGTGGTAAAGAATCTGCCTGCAGTGTAGTCCATGGGATTGCATATAGGTAAATTTCTCAAAGATACCTGCTATTAATTACTTAAACTATTCTATCAGTTTAACAAGGAGGTAACTTGAGTAGGCAAGAGGTACTGGCCTTTCTTGGTGGCTCAGATGATAAAGAATCTGCCTGCAGTGCAGGAGACCTGGGTTCGATCCCTGGATTGGGAAGGTTCCTTGGAGAAGGGAATGGCTGCCCACTCAGTATTCTTTCCTGAAGAATCCCTTGGACAAAGGAGTCTGGTGGGTTACAGTCCACGGGATCACAAAGAGCTGGACACGACTAAGCAACTAAACACATACACACGTGTGCACACACACATACAAACCAGTTAGCTATCACTACATTTAAAGAAATTCAAAGTTAGAAACTTAGAATAGCAACCAGGAGCTTAGAATAGCTGCTTATAACTCAGCTTGTGGTTTCTGATTATTTGAACTGGGCTTGGTGAGGCTTGTGTCTAAGTTCAGCTGTCAATTGGCTGTTTGACTTTGCTAATCTTGGCCCTGCTCTCTCATATATCTGGGGCCTACCTGGGTCACTGGACTGATTTACCTCTGTTCCATGTGTCTCATCCTCCAGTAGACTGGTTCAGGTACCTTCTTGTGATGGGGGTGTGGGGGAACAGAGTACAGAAAGTGTACCGTATCTCTGAAGGCCTTGATTTTGAACGGGAAAAATATCTCTTCCTTTGCATTTTATTAGCTAAGCAACTCACAAGGGTTAACAAAATAGACTATCTGTTGATGAACCACAACATAACATTTAATATGTAGATACAGGGAGGGAGGAATAATTGTGACCATCGCACTCAATCCACTTTTAGAAAAGGATGGAATTGGAACTAGGATCCTGTATCATGCCTCCAGACTAGGTTTCTTCTTGTTATGCTAGCCTTCTTCCTACTTACCTGGTGTACAATGAATCAGGGTTTATAAGGGGAAAAACATTTGTATCTTAGGGTATGCCAGTCCTCAAGTACTGATCTAGAAAGTTGTGATGAATTCACATTCTTTTTATCTATTGAGTTCTTGGTAGTTCTTTACAAAATCAATTTTAGAGTAAATAGATTTTATACAATAAGAAATGTCTATTGCTTTCCAAATGATATTAGTATAGTGAATCTTTTTGCAGGTTAAGAGAACTTTTTACATTGCTTTACCTGTTTATTCCTTTCGGCTGTAAGTCTCAGGGAACCAGAGTGATGATATCAGGATTGTATTACTCTAGTTATCAGGGTCTTAAGTTCACTTCACATCTTATATTCTAGAAAAATTACTATGAGTGAGTGATTCTTTTTGGAAAGCAGATTATAGGGTAAGATATAAAACTTCAAGTTATGATTTACCTCATGTTAAAATTTTATCAGAGCCCACTCACCCCTCATTGTTGCCCTTGCCTTTATGGATCTGAAGATAGATGAAAAAGATAAAATTGTTATGGAGTTGTGGCAGCTTCAAGCTGTCCTGTTTGTTTGTCCCTGAATCTTTCTATGCTGGTTCCAAAAATCCGCTCCTGCCAAAATTAGGCTTGGAAAAATAACATATTTCGTATATGACATATGTTTGAAATTAGTGGGAAATGCAGCCAAGATTTGGAAATTAACAAGGAAAAAGTTATTTCTGAAAACATTTGGGAGCCAAAGAAGAGTGTTTGGCTTAAAACATTAGGGCATTTTATTATTTAGTAAATCAAATAATTTTTAAAAGTCCCAGAAGGAAAACATAACATTTCATTTTTAAAAGTACTTATGAATAATTGTTATTTAAAAACTCTTTGTCACAAAGAGTAACAAATTAAGCAAGTAGTCTAAATGTATCATGTATAGGTTAACTAATATTCTGAAAAGCTATTAAATTTTTTTCTTTATGAATTTTTTATATTAAATCATGTGCATCTATTTTCTCATATGTGAAAAGGATTTCTCTTAATCTGCTTCCTGCAAATACATAGGAATAGATGAAGGAATCAGAACAAGAATCAAATTTTCCCCCTCTAATACAGAGTACTGTTTAGACCTACTTATTGATAAGTACATTGTCATGTCTGTGCTGAATTTAGAATTATCTTCTTTGTCACCTTTTCTGTTTGAGAATTAATCCAATTCAAGGCAAGGAACATTCACAAGGCATTTTGTCTTTGCAAGGCAGAGAGATGCTAAGGAGAGATATTGGTAGATATGCAACCTGGTCCCCAACCACAGGAAACTTAAAATGTAGCTGAGAAGAGCAGAATTTCTTAAATTGGAGGTATTGTTCTTGCCAGGGCCCTACTTATGGAACTTGCATTCCAGAATCTTAGAGCAATTTATAAAAAGATAAAGGCCTATCTGGGTTAAGAATCTCAGAGTTGATTTGCTGATTCCATGATTCCAGGCTAGACTCATAGAAATGAGGCCATATGTGTTTTCAAGCTCCTCAGAATGACACATTTTAAATAGGTTTTCATAAATTAGAGGGAAGATCTGTTTTGTCATAGTGTTTTGCCCTGTCTTCCTATCATTATCAGATGTGATATTATCAAGGAAATTTTCAGCCTGGCATGACCTTTGCCTCTGAAATAGTGGTGTTTGTTTTTGGAGATTGCCTTCTGTATCTTCTTTGTTTTCAGTATCCTGTGACTTTGAGATGGAGTTATCCATAGGCTAGACAATTCACTAGAATTATGTAGAATTAAATGTCAACTTAGATCTTCACCTTTGAGAGTTTTAACTGAGAGATCCAGTTCGTATGAATTGGTTCATAGTTTTCCCTAACCTGGAAGTTCCTTCTTGGGGCCTGGTTCTGTTTCCGGGTTTTAGTTTCCATGAGCTAGCTTTGCATCTTGATAATAAACCTTCCTTTCTTTGAGTAATACCACCCTTATGGCAGAAAGTGAAGAGGAGCTAAAAAGCCTCTTGATGAAAGTGAAAGAGGAGAGTGAAAAAGTTGGCTTAAAGCTCAACATTCAGAAAACGAAGATCATGGCATCCGGTCCCATCATTTCATGGGAAATAGATGGGGAAACCGTGGAAACAGTGTCAGACTTTATATTTTTGGGCTCCAAAATCACTGCAGATGGTGATTGCAGCCATGAAATTAAAAGATGCTTACTCCTTGGAAGAAAAGTTATGACCAACCTAGATAGTATATTCAAAAGCAGAGACATTACTTTGCCGACTAAGGTCCATCTAGTCAAGGCTATGGTTTTTCCAGTGGTCATGTATGGATGTGAGAGNGCTTACTCCTTGGAAGAAAAGTTATGACCAACCTAGATAGTATATTCAAAAGCAGAGACATTACTTTGCCGACTAAGGTCCATCTAGTCAAGGCTATGGTTTTTCCAGTGGTCATGTATGGATGTGAGAGTTGGACTGTGAAGAAGGCTAAGTGCTGAAGAATTGATGCTTTTGAACTGTGGTGTTGGAGAAGACTCTTTTGCCTTACTCTTTGTGACCCCATGGACTGTAGCCTGTCAGGTTCCTCCATCCATGGAATTCTCTAGGCAAGATTACTGGAGTGGGTAGCCATTCCCTTCTCCAGGGGATATTCCCAACCAGGAGTTAAGTCCCTTACTTCACAGGCTGTTGACAGTATTATATATGTTAATATAGGTACAGCATTTAAAACAATTCCTGGCCCATAGTAAGTCCCAACTATTTTTATCAGCCCACTTCTAAAACCCATGCTGTTTTCACCGATTCATACTGTTCGTGTAAACTGTGCTTGATAAATATTTGTTACTGGAAAAGCCACGCCAGTGGTTGTGGTAGCAGTTATGGTGGCAGATGTTTTGGCTGGAACTTAGTCCTGATGAACATCAAATGCACTTCTTTTCTAATTAAAGTATCAGAATAAGACCCAAGTACCTCATCATAAGCCAAATGTCAAGCTTTTCCAGTCATCCTCTGAGAATTGCCTTATTAGAAATGTCTTCCCTTTCATTAAACACACTTTTGAGCTACAGTTTTTTGACTTTTTTTTTTATTGTCAGCTATACTGAGAATTCAAATGGCTATTATAAACCAGTAAAATCTACAGAGCATAAATGATTTGAGGTCTAGTTCTGAGTAATATTCACTTTCCATGAATACCTTAGCACCTAGTAGAACCATAGGCATGATGAGTTTAAGAAGTGTGATGATGATTTAAGAGCCATAGATATAAAAATCTTAGAGTTTTCTCAAGAGCACATAATTTGGAAGTACATTGGAACCTATACCTTTCCATAAAGAAAATAAAATTTCTTTTATGCTTTAATAATCATCTCACTTTTATATAACGCTAAGAGTTCAGAACGTTTTCTATGACCCTGTGCAAATGAGCAAGTTGCTGCAAAAATTATAACCCATTAAGCTCATTTATAAAATATGTTTGATTTACACTGACTATGTGTGATTTATACCAAGAGCTATAAAAAATGACTACCTATATTTTGGACAGCAAACCACAAGACTATGCCAAAAGGGGTCTTAGCATTATGTGTTTCAAATGTTATGCAGTATATACTTATGAAATCACCTTAAACAACTTTGACATTTGAAACAAATTTCAAAATAGTATGTCCAATGTATTCATAAATTCAGTAAATATATAATAAATAAACATTTCCACCATTTTTCATCTGTCTTTTTTAAAAACTAGAGTACTAGTTATATCTTTGTAATTTACTAAAACCCCATGGACTATAAATTATAGATTGTATTTATGTAAACAAGTTGATTTTATAATCTCCTATTGTACCATACATGCCACTGGGAGATTGAATATTTTAAGTGGTATAACCAGTGTAAGTGAAGATGCATTCACCTCCTCCTCTGCTAATCATGTTCACTCATGTCCACATGTAGGTCCCTACTCTCTTTGCTTTCACGGTGTTCTTATGCACCTAGACATCATTTCCTATGACATTTTTTTCTTGTCCAAAGACTCATTTTACAGTGCTCAGGGTAAGTCACTTCTTGACAAATGTTTATGTACCTAACGTTATTTTTTACTAGGATGTTAATGACATTGAAGAATTAGAGCATTAGGTTTTGCCTTACATTTATTCTTGCAACTTGACAAACTCGAGTTTCTATGATGTAGATTTCTTGTATTCATTTGTTTGTTTATTCATTTAGTCAGTTTCCCATTAAAAATAGCTTTTTTTGTGTACCCAGTACCAGGCATTTCTGAAAGACTCTGAAGACACGTTGATAAATGAGAGAGGGCCTGCTTTATTTAGATAGTCCCTCTAGGGACTTGCTTTACTACTAGACTGTACATATTAGAAGGCAGAGACTATGTTCGTTTTGTTCTACTGTGTCTTGTTCCTAATATTGTCACTTAATAAATAGTTGTTGATTGATTGAATGAGTTGAAAATCCATGGAGAATTACTCAATTTTATATATTTTAATGATTGAAAAAGGAAAACAGTTATTCTGTAAGTTATTAGGAGGAAGGACAAATTGGGCCTAAAATAATCTTATATGTATTCATTTGTTAAACTCCACAGTTATCTTTTGTAGAAAACTTGGAAAAGAATATTAGAGCTGAGAGTGTCTTAGTAATCAATTAGGAAAATCCTTCCCACCTTTTGAGTGAGGCTAGAAAAATTAAAGGATTTATCCATGGACCCAAGTTGTCATGCAGTAGATCTGGGTCTTACCCCAGGTTTTAACAGTGTCAGATCTTTGATCTTCTTACTACTATCATACCATGTGAGGGGCACTTTAAGACAATGATTTTGTGTTTTATACTTTAGCCTTCAGACATCAAGGTGAAATTATATCATTGAAGATAAAGATCTTAATCCTGGAGAAATTTCCTTAAGCAAATCATGATAATCAATTGTGGCAGATGCTAGTTGGGATCACATTTCAGGAAAAACTAACTCGAGTTGGCTGAGTCCTAGAGCTTATACGTGTCTCTTGCATGAAAATGTTGCATGGAAATGGGTTGGGGCTTTGACATGTGTGGCAACCAGTTCTCAAAAGAGTGAGTCACACCTCCTCCTACTCTGCAACTGTCATTGCTGGCTTCGGGCAAAAGGTTGGAAACACTGTTGTCATGTGGTTTGGCTTGCTGGGAGAGACAAGGCCATGAGCCAGGGGAAAACAGCACTAGAGAAGTCAGGAGGAATGGGAGACAGAATGAGGGTAAAAATAGAATCCCAGAGAAGGGGACTAACCATTGAACATAGAATCCAAGAAGGAATGAGGCTAATTTAGAGTATTATTTAAAAGATCTCTCAGCTGTAACTCTTGCAAAGAGGAAATGGAGATGCATACTTGAAGATGCTCAGTACAGAGAAAGAGTCTGAGTGGACTGCATTAGCCAAAAAAGTTGTTTTCAGGCCAATAAGAGAGAACAAGAATGGGGCAAGCAAATTGATTCTAGACAGAAAACTGGAAAACAAGTTAAAATACCTCTTAGGGAATACTGCTTTGATTTGGCTTTCATTGGATGTTAACTTGGGAGTGCCTAGACATCCCTCTGTCAGCCAGAAGCAATAAACTCTTACTGCTTGTGCAGCATACTGCTAGGCTGTTGTTACCAGCATAGGGTTATGACAGAAGGGTGTGTGTGTGTGTGCGCACGTGCTCACTCGTGTCTAACTCTTTGTGACCTCATGGTCTATAGCCTGCCAAGCTCCTCTGCCCATGGGATAATCCTGGCAAGAATACTAGAGTGGGTTGCCATTTCCTCCTCCAAGGGATCTTCCCAACCCAGGGATCGAACTCATGTCTCCTGCATTGCTGGCAGAGCCTTTACCATTTGAGCCACTGACTAAGCCTGTTACAGAGGTAATCATGCCAGATAGCTTAGATACAGCTAGGTTTTATGGGAGCTGACTATGTGGTACAAATAATATTCCTGAAGCATTTTGGATTGAGGTTTCCATGGCTACTGTTTGTAAGGTCACCTGAGTTAGGATCCTAGGGGAAGGTATGAATTTTTGAAAATAAAAAAGATAACTATACACAAAGAGAGAAAGTATATATGTAGGAGGAAGTAGTAATGACAGCTCTAACTGCCAGGGACTAAGGGGGATGAGGGCAATGGAAGAGGAGTGAACAGGTGAGGGTAGCTGCTACTCATATCAGAGGTAGCTGAGCTCTAACCTAAGCAGGAGCACATATTTTTGAGTAGAAGCAGCATAAATATTTGACTTTCCTGTGAGAAAGGAGCCAGAATTATGAGACTGGGCACATAATATAGTAATAATTCATTACACTTGTGTGAAATTTTGCTCTTTACAGTTGTTTTCATATGCTTTTCCTATTCTTCCTTTTGCAAGACATGTGAATAGATATTATTTTATTCCTGTTTCACAGATGAGGATGTTGAGCCTCAGAGTCATGTGTAATCATTCAATAGCATGCGCATACTGAATCAGGGACTAAGCTCAGGTCTTTCAGTTCCCAATTCTGAGTTTTCACTCTCAGATTTTACAGATTCACTCTAGTGAAGTCGGAGCATCACTCTGGATAATCTTGCCCGGGGCCATTGCTATCTTGATCACCACTGTAAACCCACTGCCTAGTCTGATGCCTGGCATGTGGTGGGCCCTCAGTACATGTGTTTTAGGGAAGAATAAACAAACAAATGGGATGAGAAATATAATGATGTTTAGTGACGGTGTGACATCTAATAGACATTTGCTATAGTCCTAGAGATAGTGCTTTTTCATCTACCACCACTATTGGCTACCCGACTCTTTCCTTTTCAGTTACAATGAGAAAAAAAACACAAAGAGGTGGGTATGGAAAACTAATCCAAAGTTCAATTAGTACCTGCCTGGAATTTGCAGTTAAATGTTAGTCCATATTAAACCACATTTTTATTTTAACAGTTTTATTTATTTTGCTGATACTTTTCTCCTATTTTGTTTACATTTAATACTCCTTAATGTTATTGTATAATACTATACATATTTTTGGCATTTTAAAGTTGTTTTGAAACCTCTTTTGGAAAAGAAAGCCTGTTTTCTGCTTCTTCATTTCTTCCACAATTCTGAATACAAAGCTAAGCACTTAATTAGCTCTTAATAAGTACCTGCTGATGAAGTAATTATATGTAAAGAAAGTGGATTATTCTCCTTAGTTTTGTTCTTATCTGTCATTGCATAAAAGTTGTACATGCCTTAGAAGTATTTGTGTCTTTTATGGGAGAAATCTAGTTTTTGATATCAGACACGACTAGATTTTCATCCCTTCTCAGCACTTAAATACCTAAGGGACTTTGGTACATTTTATGAAACTCAGAGTATCAGTTTTGTTACCCATGAATGGAAATAATCATTCCTGTTTTATGGAATAGTTATGTGGCTCAGACGGTAAAGTGTCTGCCTGCAATGTGGAAGACCCAGGTTCGATTCCCCAGGTCGAGAAGATCCCCTGGAGAAGGAAATGGCAACCCACTCCAGTACTCTTGCCTAGAAAATTCCATGGATGGAGGAGCCTGGTGGGCTACAGTCCATGGGGTCACAAAGAGTTGGACACAACTGAGTGACTTCACTTACTTACTTACATATGATAATGCATGAGCTAATGAGAAAGCACTATAATACTGTATAACATATAGCAGGCATTTCATCTTCCTTCTATTCTACTCTTAAGTGCTGTTCTATGTGAAAGGTGAATTTTAACTTTAGCTCTCACATTTATAAGGTACACAGTTGTGGACAAACAACTCTACTTCTCCAAATTTAGTTTTCTGTAAAATAAGAGCAAGAGAGAAGATCAAACATAACAGCTAATGAGACTGGATTTTTTTTTTTAAACTGTAAACCCTTATACAAATGCAAAGTATTTACTACCATCTATATTTTACTGACTGTGATGAGGCCCTAAGAAAGGAGATCGTGTTTTTAATTTTCCTGAATAGAGGAAACTTGCCCAGTGAGTTTAAAGGTCCTTCAACCTGACTCACTTTTAGGACACCTGGCCTCAAAGTAGAATGTTATCCTTTACCTCTTGGGTACAGTGTCTAATTATGATGGAGTTCTAGTTGTTATCATATACATTCTTTAATAGAAATGTTAAATATATTCCCAGATGTTTGCAGCTTTTATTGGCTTCTAGATAAAATTTTAAGCCATTAACATAAGTCTAGAACCACTTTTTCTCTCCCTCTCATCACATCTTCTAAAAATAACTTCGATTATGTAATAAACACATTATAATAGCTAATAGACATTAAACATTGTATAACATGTTTGTAAACTTTAAATTCAAGAATGAAATGGGCAACACTCAGAGCAGTCATTCATAAAACAAAAAGAAAGTGGATACATAATGCACATTTTCTTAAGTCATTACAGGGAAGACTTGTATATGGTGCAAATGCAAGGTTAGTATTAGGCTTTTCTCTCTTTCTGAACTCAGATGGTAGCATGAATATGTGGCTTCCATTCATTGAACCTCCAGAACTTCCTTAGCAAGATTTATCTTTTCACTTGGAGGCATTAATCAAGACAAATTTCATCACAACTATTGCCACACATTTCTTGCCATGTGCTGTGTAGTTAGTTTACCCAGAGCCTACTTCAAAGGACTATAATTTCAGCATTTCATCTGTCATTCTGGCAATATTTGATGCCTCTTTTATCCTTCAGCTTTCCCCCCATATAAACCGTTAATATATATGAAAATGCATGTGTCTCTCTTAGGCTCTCATTACCTCTTGCCTGCACTGCTAGTTTTGCATGCAGCTTGCAGTAAATTCAGTGTGGATGATCTAAGTAAGTTATGGAAAAGCCAAATGTGATTGGACAGATTCATAAAATGTAGTCAGGTTGTACTCTAGTGAATATATTTCTTTCTCCTTCCATTATACCTACATTCAAGGCAATGTGTTTGCATATATACATGTTCTATGAGAGAAGTCTTGGCTACACATAAATAGGTTGATAAAGTCCAGGAGTCACATAACACTTACCAGACATTGAGTTGCAGCTCATGAATCAGCTAGAGTTAACTATAAATAAATGGCCATGGGCTCATTACTGTACTGGTTATGGGCTTTTTCCAGTGACTGGTTTTTAATCTAAAAATAGGGACCAGTGGGCTGTTTCAAATATTTCATGTCAAAGGAGTGGAATATCCATAATCAGCTTCCTCTTTTTTTGTTTCTTGAATCAGGACTCATTGTTAATACATAATGGCTAGGAAAAATGTCTTCAGGATTTTTGGATTGTAAATTCACCTTAGATGCCAGAGCACAAACCCTTATATGACCCTGAATTAATTATTTATCATTCCTATATTCTTGTTTACTAATTTTATGAAATAAATTTGCAATCATGTTACAATATCATAAAATTAATCTCAGCTAGTTGGCTGGTTGGTTTACTTTCTGGGCACCCATTCTATTTTTCATGATTCCTAACTTTTATTTTCTTGTGCAGTGTGTTTATCAGAACTCTTTTGGTTGCAAGTGATACCAATGCAATTTGAAGAGGTTTAAACAGGAAACTGACTGACTTGCTTCTTTCATCTGATGATGCTCCAACCAAGAACAAGGCTTTGGAGAACAGTCACATTATATTCTTTCTCTCTCCTTTTTTTTTTTTTTTTTCCAAACAAAGGAGAATCTTTCTTCTCTTGAAATTTACTCAGAAGACCTAAGTTCTGTCAGGTCTTCCATTCATTCTCCAGAGCTTTATCCTAGAATTCGTGGGTGCTAAGTTGCTTCAGTGATGTCTGGTTCTTTTCAATCCCATGGACTGTAGCACACCAGCCTCCTCTGTCCATGAGATTCTCCAGGCAAGAATACTGGAGTGGGTTGCCATGCCCTCCTCCAGGGGATCTTCCTGACCCAGGGATCGAAGCCACATCTCTTTTGTCTCCTGCATTGGCAGGCGGGTTCCTCATCACTAGCGCCACCTGGGAAGCTCTTATCCTAGAATACTCAGGATCTTTAAGCTCCTTATATAAGAACTTTCAGGTAGAAGAAACAGATAGCAGTAGAAGAAAGATTTTCCTTGCTTCCTTCTGTGGATGGAAAGAAACCATTTTTCCTTGTTCTAACAAAGACCCTGTATGCCTGGAATCAGTTAAGCTTATTAGGCATGGTCTGTAAGGAGGACCCTTCCTCCCTCTTTTAGAGTGATATAACCAAAATTCTAAAAGGTATTTCAGTTTCACTAGAGTGTGTGGTCACACATAGTTTATCCCTTCAGGATTGTGTTTACTGCTTTGTTTCCAAAAGAGTTCTACAAATGTAATTTGATGAAAACAGGAATTTTGGTGACCAATATGCTTTTATATTTCCTATTACCCTCTTTGCTTTCCCATACCATTTTCAAGTTCTGTCATAATTTTCTCTGGTTTGTGATGACAGATTGACACATGGAGAATGGGCCACATGCTTTTTTTCTTAGGGCTCAACATCCTTTGTCAACAAAGAGAAGACCTCTGCCTCCTTCTTATAGCTACTGGCTTTACAATGTCCCTGGTAAATGTCCTCTCACTGTCTTTTGGTCAGGAAGCACCATTTATATTCCCAGCCAGGGAGGCCTACTAGTATGGATAGCTTTGTTCATAGAGTTGTCTTGTACCCACCCTTAAATCTACAGCTGCTTCACATTTGGACTTAAATCTGAGACCAGATGGTCTCTGATGTGATTTGTTTCATCTTAAGTTTCCCTGTGTAGCTGGGGTCTTTACATTAATCTAAGTAGGGATTCAGATATGTCTAGGGAATGTCTAATGAACTGGTAGGGCAACCTGCCAGGAGACTATTTGGATGGGCCAGTTTATATGAAAATTTCATTTTTCTTTCTTTTTTTTTTTTTTTGGCTGGAAGAGACTGAGGAAGTATGTTTTTGAGATGGAACCCTAGGAAATGAGAGAATGAGGATTACAGCAGAATTGATCCCTAGACCTGACCTCATGAATATTTGTCTAAGTATTTTGGAGAAGAGGCAGAGAGAAAGAGAAACAAAACAAAGAGAGAGAGGGGAGGGTTGGTTTTTAAATAATGATTGACCATAGAATGATACCATCTCTTTACTGTTTCTTAGAGACACATGCTTTGTATAACACAGATATTTGGGAATATCACTACATAGCATACTTGTGTTATAGTCAACTTTTGATTTTCTGTGTAGAAAATAAGCTGTGTGTGCTCCAAGAAATATTCTCTAATTCCTGAGAATGTTTATTGAGGCAAACCACATATCTAACTAATATCTTTACATACCTGGGGTTTGAGGGAAGGAAGTTATTTCGCTTTTTCTCCACTGACATGAGTTAGGACCTTTGTATTTATTATCATTTACCTCAACTCTTTCCTTTCGGGAGGATCTATTAATAAAAATCTGATGGCATCAGTACACTCCATAGCTTCATGAACTTTATTCAATTTAGGGTATTCAATTCTACTCACTAGAAGTGTTTGATTTGTTTTACAAACAAATCTGTACTAACCCATCTCATAGCAGCTCTTTTCCAGCACATTCTTGGGTTTTGATTTAGTCAGCCTATTAAGCAAGTCACATTTGCAGCCTGACCACTGTTTTACAATCTTAGCAATGTCATCTTCATTATTTATTTACTATGGAGGCTCCACGAGAACATGATATTTTTCCTGTGGTTGCCTGGAGTTTGTGTTTGGACACATTGAACCGATTTCTCCTCCATTGGCCGTGACTTGCATTTATGTGATTTTTTTTTTTTTTGGTCAAATATTCCAGAGATTTATGTAAACACAGCCAAGACAAAGCCTTCCTTTATTGAAGGACATCCTCTAGGAATAGTAATAGTAATATTTATGTTTTCATTTATTTCCCTTTCTTCCTTGGGTGTATGCTGACAGCCATGAGAAATCTGTTTTCTTTAGAAGGATCAGATGTCATCAGAGCCACCTCCTGCAGAACTTTGGCTAGTTTGCTTACCTTGACTTTCCCATTGATATTTCATTTAGCTATAACTAGGTCAAGCAAATCTTACTGGGTCTAGACAAGACTTCATTTTTCCCTCCCTTGGCGTGCATACTTAAAAAATTTTTTTATTAATAGGTATTTCTAAGTACTTTCCTGTCTCTTCAAACATATGATCTCTTTAAGAGATGTAAAAATAAATAGCAAGAATGAAAAAATACATTTAGTGAAGTTTGAAAGTCATTAAAACACAGAGAGCTTTACATAAGAAACCAAAACTCAGTCTCCTATGTTCAGAGATTTTTGCTCATGATAAAATGTGGCTTCCTGTTTTTAAGACTAATCCAAGTGCATGAAAATCAACTTGTTATCAGAGGGTTCTTGCCAAACTGTGTTTTGGGTGATATAAATTTAAGTGATTAAATGATGCAGTCATAGAACTACTTAGTTAAATGCAAGACTGGAATATTTGAAATATTCCTTGATGAAATACATTTGAACAAATTATTCCTAGAGAAATATATATCATTCTAGCAGACCTTACTAGATATTAAAAATATTAACACATTTATTCATCTTTTTCATTTTTAAACACAATGAACACTAATTTTTTTAGATTCATTACTTAATGTGTTGAATAATCAAACTTCCTCAAGAGCAACTTATTGTTCATGACAAATGCAGATTTTGGAAGAAGATTCTTTTAAAGTCTGCCCCTGTGCAGACTCAAACCAAATGAAATACAGAAAGCTCAAAACAGGGTACATGTATTTAATATTATATGTAGAAATTTTATATTCAGTGTAAGAATATTATGTTAATAAATGCTTCACAATGCATATGATAGTCAGTAATCATAAATTAGCTAGTTTAGTTAAATGTAGTACTTTCATATTTCTTAATATGGAGTGATCTTGGGGGAAACCATATCTACTTGCCCTGTGCAAAATAGCATGCCTAAGCATTTTACAGAAAATAGATGACCTTCTGGGGATAGGTAAAGGGCTCTGGGATTTTGGGAGAGGTCACTGTTTCAGGACACAAAGACATAAGGGTACTGGATAGTCAGGGGCCGACAGAGATGGACAGTATTCCTTTGTACAGTTCCATTGTTTATAAGTTTTACTGAGTTGAGAGTGAGGCCCAAGAGCAGCAGTAGCAGTGGGAGTGAAGGTAGGGGGAGTTTTGCAGGCTTTTCTTAGCAAGATACTCCACCTCATGCCCTAACCTTTCCCCACTCTGCCGATTCAAATTTTTTTTCTTGAATCTGTACTTTCAAAAACTCTAGTAAACAGGTTTATCAATTATACTTTTAAAAGGAGTGACACATATATATGGAATTTAGAAAGATAGTAATGATGACCCTATATGCGAGACAACAAAAGAGACACAGACATATAGAATGGACTTTTGGCCTCTGAGGGAGANGACACACTGTTCTTTTTCTCCTCTTCCAGGGTAAAGGCAGAGTTTAGTCAAGTTTAGGGAGGGAATTGATTCATTGAAACTTGGTGACCATTCTTGCTTTAAGGCAATATAATCTAGATATAGGATGGAAGGAAAAGTAAGAGTTGAAATGGTAAGAATCTTCAAGAAAAAAAATTTCATCAGCTCCCCTATAACATCTTTGCAAGTTTAGTGTAAATTGTATAATTTCAGGCTTTTCCCTTTAAGCCCCAGATATTTTTAAAGATAGTAAATGACATGGATAAATATCTTTCAAAGAAAATGTTTCCTTGCTTTCTTATCTGATATTCTGAACATGATCCAGGAATTTTCAGATAAAGCTGTATGATTATTTTGAAAATACGTTTTTACCCTGTCCCCTGTGGGAATAGCTAAACAAATCCTGTGGAGTTCATTGACTTGACTCCATTATGATATTAATACATAGTATATTAGACTGTGCATAACGTTTTTTTGATATTTTAATCCCTCAAGTGTTATGATTTGCTAATGGTGTGTTAGCCTTCTATATTCAACCAAACCATCAATTTTAAACATGACCAATGTAAATTCCTCTAGTAGTCCTCCAAATTCTGTTCTCAATATGTTATAAAATAGAAAATAAGAACCAAGAGGAGTAAACGAAGAGTATGTAGTTTCTCAGTGGGGAGGGCAGGCCTATGGATACAGTAAGCCTTAAAGCATGATCATTCTGAAGGTATGCCTCAGAATACTGAGGGGAATGTACAAGAGGCATTTTTAAGACAATTAATGTAAATACATTACATGAAGTAATAATACAATATCTGTTTCTAAATTCTTACCTCACAAATTTTATCAAAAAGGTTGGGTGAAAAAAAAATTATTAACCATTTCATATAAGTGAGAAATACTGAAATTAGTGGGAGAGATTATGACTTTCATAACGAATAAAAGTTCTTATGCTTGGAAAAGGAGAAACATTAGCAGTTGTTTAAATAAGAATAAACCCAGAGGAGCAACAAAAAACTGAAAGCAATTTATGATCATGTGTTTAGACAAAAATTATAAAATATCACCTGTATATTTCATACCAGATCATGACAGAAAATATATATCATTTCAGGAATAAATTTTAAACAGGGAAATTTGATCACATCTCTAAGTGATATATTAAGTATTTAATATTTTGATAAATTTAAAGTACTTACTTTAAATAGTCAAGTGTGTGATCAAAAGCAATCTTTTCTTTTTCTTTTTCTTCTAAGTTCTTATTCAGTTGAATGATTTTTGAATGATAAACAGTTGTTTTAGTTTTNGATATATTAAGTATTTAATATTTTGATAAATTTAAAGTACTTACTTTAAATAGTCAAGTGTGTGATCAAAAGCAATCTTTTCTTTTTCTTTTTCTTCTAAGTTCTTATTCAGTTGAATGATTTTTGAATGATAAACAGTTGTTTTAGTTTTAGTGGTCTCTATTTCTCTAAAAATTTGTGAGCATTTATCCTGGGGGAAAAAATCAGGAATACTAGATTTTAAATACTAGAAGTTTCAAATTCTGGCAATTTAGGAACACAAATAGTTTTTGGCCATGTGAGCAATTAAAAGCAAACAGTAGTTAAAGAGGTAGGGGACACATGTATACCTATGGCTAACTTATGTTGATATATGGCAGAGGCCAACACATTACTCTGAAGCAATTTTCCTTCAATTAAAAATAAAGGCATTTGGTGAAATAAGAAAATCAGTTGAAAAATTTACTGAAAAAAACTGAACTGAAAAATTTAGTTCAGTTCAGTCGCTCAGTCGTGTCTCACTCTTTGTGACCCCATGGACTGCAGCACGCCAGGCTTCCCTGTCCGTCACCAACTCCTGGAACTTACCCAAACTCATGTGCATTGCATCAGTGATGCCATCCAACCTTTTCATCCTCTCTTTTTTCCCTTCTCCTCTCGCCTTCAGTCTTTTCCAGCATCAGGGTCATTTCCAGTGTGTCGGTTCTTGCATCAGGTGGCCGAAGTATTGGAGTTTCAGCTTCAGCATCAGTCCTTCCAATGAATATTCAGGACTGATTTTCTTTAGGATGGACTGGCTGGATCTCCTTGCAGTCCAAGAGACTCTCAAGAGTCTTATCCAACACCACAGTTCAAAAACATCAATTCTTCAGCACNATGGCAAAGCCAATAGAGTATTGTAAAGTAAAATAAAGTAAAAAAAAAAAATTAAAAATTAAAAAAAAAGGAGTGATAAGAGTATGACCTTGAGTTAGTACATATTAATTTTAGAAGTATTTTTATTGAGATATAATTCATATATGATGATATTTACCCAAAGTATACAATTCACTATTTTCTTTTTTAATATATTTGTCAGGTTATGCAATCCTCACCAGAATCTAATTTGAGAATATTTCCCTTTTCCTTTAAAGAAATCCTATATTAATTAGTAGTTACTTGTCATTTTCTCATACTTTTTCCTACCATCCTTAATCAACCATTAATATAATCAACCATTAATATACTCTCTGTCCCAGTACAGAGATTGACATATTATATATTTTTCATATAAAAGAAATTATGTGGTAAATATTAAGAAGAGGTAGCAAGAATAAACAGAAGAACTATTCAAAAGAGATCTTAATGATCCAGATAACCACAATGGTGTACTTGCTCACCTAGAGCCAGATATCCAGGAGTGCGAACTCAAGTGGGCCTTAGGAAGTATCACTGTGAACAAAGCTAGTGGAGGTGATAGAATTCCAGCTAAGCTATTTCAAATCGTAAAAGATGGCTCTGTGAAAGTGTTGCACTCCATATGCCAGCAAATTTGGAAAACAGCAGTGGCCACAGTCCTGGAAAAAGTCAGTTTTCATTCCAATCCCAAAGAAAGGCAATAACAAGGAATGTTCACAATTGCATTCATCTCACACACTAGCAAAGTAATGCTCAAAATTCTCCAAGCCAGGCTTCAACGGTATGTGATCCAAGAATTTCCACATTCAATCCAGTCAAGCTGGATTTAGAATAGGCAGAGGAACCAGACATCAAATTGACAACATCCATCGGATCACAGAAAAAAAAAGAGAGTTCCAGAAAAACATTGACTTCTGCTTTATTGACTATGCTGAAGCCTTTGGCTGTGTGGATCACAACAGACTGTAGAAAATCCTTAAAGCGATGGGAATACCAGACTACCTTATCTGCCTCCTGAGAAATCTGTATGCAGGTGAAGAAGCAACAGTTAGAACAGGACATGGAGTANCATTGACTTCTGCTTTATTGACTATGCTGAAGCCTTTGGCTGTGTGGATCACAACAGACTGTAGAAAATCCTTAAAGCGATGGGAATACCAGACTACCTTATCTGCCTCCTGAGAAATCTGTATGCAGGTGAAGAAGCAACAGTTAGAACAGGACATGGAGTAATGGACTGGTTCCACATTGGGAAAGGAGTATGTCAAGGCTGTATATTGTCACCCTGCTTATTTAACTTCTATGCAGAGTACATCATGAGAAATGCTGGGCTGAATGAAACACAAGCTGGAATCAAGATTGCCGGGAGAAATATCAGATATGAAGATGACACTATCCTTATAACAGAAAGTGAAGAGGAACTTAAGAGCCTCTTTTTGAAAGTGAAAGAGGAGAGTGAAAAGACTGGCTTAAAACCCAGCATTCAAAGAAAGAAGATCATGGCATCCAGTCCCATCACTTCATGGCAAATAGATGGGGGAACAATGGAAAGAGACTTTTTTTTTTGGGCTCCAAAATCACTGCAGATGGTGACTGCAGCTATGAAATTAAAAGATGCTTGCTCCTTGGAAGAAAAGCTATGACCAATCTAGACAGTGTATTAAAAAACAGAAACATTAGTTAGCTGACAAAGGTCCATCTAGCCAAAGATATGGTTTTTCCAGTAGTATGTATGGATGTGAGAGTTGGACTGTAAAGAAAGCTGACTGCTGAAGAATTGATGCTTTGGAACTGTGGTGTTGTAGAAGACTCGAGAGTCTTGTGGACAGCAAGGAGATCCAACCAGTCCATCCTAAAGGAAATCAGTCCTGAATAGTCATTGGAAGGACTGATGCTGAAGCGGAAACTCTAATACTTTGGCCACCTGATGTGGAGAACTGACTCATTTGAAAAGACCCTGATGNGGAGATCCAACCAGTCCATCCTAAAGGAAATCAGTCCTGAATAGTCATTGGAAGGACTGATGCTGAAGCGGAAACTCTAATACTTTGGCCACCTGATGTGGAGAACTGACTCATTTGAAAAGACCCTGATGCTGGGAAAGTTTGAAGGTGAGAGAAGGGGACGACAGAGGATGAGATAGTTGGATGGTATCACCGACTCAATGGACATGAGTTTATGTAAACTCTGGGAGTTGGTGATAGATAGGGAGGCCTGGCATGCTACAGTCCATGGAGTCACAGAGTCAGACACAACTGAGTGACCGAACTGAACTGAACTGAACAAACATTAGTGTACAAGTTGTATACTTGTACATCTAATGTACTAGATGTATTTGAATATCTGGTTTTACTTCTACTACCACTTGTTTTTATGAATAAAGTCTTATTGAAAAATATCCACACCCTTGGTATGGAGATATGTTTAATTTTAAATAGTCAGTTCCTTCAAGCAGGTCTCTTTAACCTTGTGGTCTGCCTTTCCACCTGATCAGAACCCCAGGGCTACTGGACTAGAGTTATGGCTGGGGACTTGCCTCTCCAGAGTAATTCCATTTACCCTTTTTACAGGTGAGGAGGGATTGCAACCCTTGGTATTATTAAATGGAATCTCCATCATACAAGTGAACTGGGGTGGGGCAGTTGTCCTAGTATCCTTGGCCTGTCTAGAATAGAGTCTACCCTTAGGATGGGAGCTGGTTGAAAAAATGACCTGGTCTTCTTCACTGTGTCACCTGAAAAAGAGCTTCTGCAACACAGGGTTGAGGGGCGTGAGAATAACCAGAAGGCTGCTTGGCATGAAAACTGTAGCCTCAGACAAGGAAGTGGGGGAGAGATTGTCTGTCTTCTTGGCAGGACATGCCTACAGTCGGCCTAGGAGGTGAGGGGTCCCTGTAACCTGGAGGTGAGGGGTTGGGTGAGTGCATGATGGAGTAAGCTGTGGCTCAGACCCCATAGACTCTTGCTGTTCTTACTAAGACTTAATATACTTTCTTGAATGACTATTTCTCCATTTGCTTTATGCCTTGAGGACAATTTTCAGAGCCTTCATATAATTGCTTTTTATAATTTTTACTAGTTCACTTACGGAGAAGTGGGTCTCTTGAGCTCTTTGCTTCACCAGTCTGGAATTCCTGACTCTCTCATTTACATTTAAGTGCAAATATTCATGTAATTCTGACAAAATGATAATTCTTATATATTTAATTTATTATAACTTTTGGGGTTCCCAGTGATTTTTCTTTTTATTATTATTTTTAATACATGTTGTGACACATGGAACCTGAAGAGTTTAAATGTGCCTTTACTGTTGGGGGGAAGAGAAGCTCACTTTAGGCGTGTGTGTTTGCCAGAATAGCATGCCTCATATTCCTTTACCTGTATTTAGTCTTTTTGAGAGAAAATACGACAATTGAACAGTTATTTCTCTCTGTATGCATCGTTTGATCCTGAGCAATAGATTGTTTCTTTAACGGCAAATGATAATACTGTGCTTTTCTGTGAGAGATAGCTGATATTTTTTCCCCTAAAGACTGAAAAGTGAAAATAAAATGATATCCTTTTAGTGGAAATTTCTTGTCACTACTTTGGTATGAGATAAAAGAAAATAAAAACATGTTATGGCTAGGGAAAGCAAGATAAATTGTGACTGGTAACATTATTTGAAATTTAAATGGTATATGGGGAATAAGCTGTATGACAAGAGTCTGGTGGTTATCCATGATAACCACAGTCTTTGGGAAAACACAGACCACTGAGAAATGATTTTCAAAGTATTTCTTTATTGACTTCATTTTGAGTGTGGAACTTCTCTAAGATCCTGTAGCATGACCCCTCAAAATTATCTTTATTGCTTCTGGTTCTACCTAGCAGCCCTGGAAGTGGGCCTTAGCAGTATCCAAATTATAACACCAGGCTTTTATTATGTACATGGTATTTCTTCCAGATACTTTAATAATTCTAAATTGTGAATTTTTTCCCACATGAGAGGATGAAAATAGTGATTTTTGTAATCACAGTACCCCAGGGACTCCTGTTTTTATGGACCTGAGCATCTCTACTTAGGCAGTCAACCACCATTCCAATAGGCTAGGCAAATAGTGTTTTACTGCTCTTGCATATGGGATTATTGTCCATTTCTTTTACTATACTAGAATTAAAGTGGATTTCTGCTCATGAACCTTTTGTTTTAGAGTGAATGTTGTGTCTCTTAGTACTTTTAATCTTTTCTATGAATCATTTCAAAAATACTTTGGAAGAAAATCATCCATTTTCATCTCTGTGCAGGAATTTTTTTGCAGAGATAAAGCTGTCTATGAAACACCTTTAGAAAGGATTTGCAGATACCAGTGTCTAGTGGTGCTGGCAACTACAGCAAAAAAAGTTCCAGAATCTCCCTAAGTTCCTGACTGGAAAGGGCTTAGAATCACAGAAGGTAAAAGAAAGGAGAGTAGCTGGAGTTTCAACAATTATTTTCTGTTTGTGTTACTGCACTCTCTTTCTTGTTCTTCCCCAGCTGGGAACGCCTATGTGTTAAATAATTAGTGTGTGCAATGTAGTGCTTCTGTATAAACATTCATTCCAAATACACTATTTAATTTAATTTTGAAAGATAGCCAGTAAGGATGGCATAGCTTTTCCATTAGGAGAAGTGGCCTGATAGTAGCCATGCAGAGCAGAAGTAGCAGAACTGGAACTTAATTCAGACATCTTATTCCAAGTTGATACTCTTTTCACTATAACATACAGGAAGATCTGGGGGTTAGGACACAGGCATCCATGGGATGTAAGAGAGGCCAATGGGAGAAGAGAAATCATTCAGGTTCCAGGAAATGAGGTGGAGGTAATACAAGTATGAGGTAGAGAAGATTTTCCCCTTCTTTTATTTATTTATTTATTTATTTATTTATTTATTTTTTGACATTTCTGAATTCTTAGTAAGCAAAGTTTTAAGTTGTTTACTAATGCTGATATTTCTTAAGTTGATTTAGTGAAGTTTTCATCCTTTTGGGTTTTTATTGTAAAAGTTTACTAGAGTTTGTTTTTAAAAAACATTTTAACCTAAAATTGAGAAGTACAGATGGCTTGGGGAATCTTCTTTGTAGTTTGTTATTAAGAAAAAGGAAAATTATCAAAACTATGTATACATAGCTAAGAAAATTAATTAGGATATAATCATTTTTGCTGTTCTGCCTTTTCCTATCCTGGGCCAGAAGGGTCAGGCTGTGTGTTTCATCTCCTGCAGAACATTCTGTTTTTCATTTTACATTCCTAAGTAAACATGTATTGATGATAAATTCTTGAGTTTTTATACTTAACCTGTATTCTTCTTGTATGACAGATAATAGATGATATGTGATGACTGAGCTCCTTTATTCCATCTCCCACCTTTATTTTTCCATGTTTTCTTAATTTTTGATAATTATATCATTATTCAAAGCTTCTCATTTTGTTGTCCGTATAAAGTCACCCATTTTCATATGACCTCTATTTTTGTTTTAGTTCTTCATTTTGTTAATTTTAGATAGTTTCTCTTGACTTTTTGCTTTATGTGATGATTATATTAACCCCCTACCCGTCCTTCCACTTGTGCCTTCCTGTTTCTATCTCCTGGCTTCTGAGCTACATTTTGACATGACCATTAATATTTTCATACCACTCTATAACTGTTGTTAAACCGTCTATACTTTGTGGGTAATTCTAGATGTTGAAAATGAATAAACACCATTAAAATAAAGAAGTATAATAACTAATATAGAGTGCTTACAATGTGCTGAGTACCATTCTAAATTGCTTTACATATAATTCAAAATTCTTTACTTATGTTTGCATATATTAATCTTCAAACAATACCATGAGGTAATATACTTTACTCATATTTTACAGATACGGAAACTGAGGCAATAGGAGGTTAACTAACTTGCTCAAAGTCACATAGCTAAAAGTAGTGGAGCCAGGATTTGCATTTATGTACTCTTGAGTAAGAATACATTTCTGCTAGAATTAGATTTTGCCATATACCAAACCACACTAAAATTCTAGTGACTTAATTAAAGCAGCCTCTATTTCTTTACCTTAAGATTCTGTGGGCCAAGGATTTGTGGTGCACTTAACTGTGCAGTTCTTTGGTATCTGGCTTGTTCATTTCAGGATCTGTGGTCAGTACAGTAGCCCTGCTTTTGGAAGTTAGATGGATGTAGGTTAGGGCCAGAAGGATCAGGCTGTATGTGTTTCATCACTCAGCAGGCTAGTCTGATCTTGTTCACAGGACATCTGGTGGTGTTCAGGGAGAGAGAGAAATAGAGGGAAACAGAGGAAGGCAAGGCCTAGGCCTGGAAATGGCCTGTCACTTCTGCTGCATTCTATTGGCAAAAGAAGTCCTACAATCAGCCCAAATTTGAGGGGAAAGGGAATAGATTCCATCTGTTGTTGGGAGTTTCTGGAAACAACTAGTGTACTTACAGAGAAACATAGTTAATTGTGACCATTTTCACAATTTATCACAATTCTCTTGACCATTACACATATTTCTCTTTATTATATAAATATTATTCACTAGAGAGCCAATATGTACTATGAATACATTTCATTCTCTAGAATTTCAGTGTCATCACTCAACATAAAAAATGATATTGATAAAAAGAGACATTTCTTAGACTCCATCATTTGCTCAATTATTATATTATGTTTTAATTTGTTTTATACTAGGCCTTTTCTTTCTTGTATGTTTTTTCTGGGGCTTATGATTGCCATCTCCCCCTTAAGAAATACATGCTTACTTTACTATGTCTATAATAGTTTATAGCTTTTTATTTACTTTTTCTAATGTTTATAATCCATGCCCTTTTTTTTCCCCTTTGAAAGTGTCCCTGGATCCAGATTATTCTGGTTGCACAGATCGCTTTGTAGGCTGTCGTTCTGGGACTTCATTTCATGTATTTTTGTTTTTTTGTTTGTATCTTACAACTTTCTTGGCTTTCACTCTTGTTTTGCTAGGGGCTATCTTCAAACATCTTCTGCAGAATACAAGTAAATTTCCCGAGGCCTTATGTGTTCAAAAAATGGATTTATTTTCCTTTTACATTTACCTGAGAATTTGTCAGGGTGTAGTTTTCCAAGATCAAAATATTTTCCTTCACTGTTTTGAAAATCTTGCGCAACTATCTTCTAGCTTCTGTTACTTCCAGTGAGAAATGTGATGGCAGCAACTCTCTTGCTCCTTTATAGCTTCTTCTTCTTTTTTTTTTCTCTTTCCCTTTTCTTCTCAGATATTAGATTTATCTGTTCTTTTTGTTCTGAAATTTCACAAAAAAATAAGTTTAAGCATGGATCTTCTGTTAATATTTGTGAGATCCCTTTAAATTTTATTTTATTTTTTAAATTAATTTATTTATTTTTAAATTTTTACTTTATTCTACTTTACAATACTGTATTGGTTTTGCCATACANTAGCGCCCTCCAGACGTTCCCAGCTTCCAACCAGCCGGGCAGCTCCGCTCTAATGGCAAAAACAAATTATGCTCGTAAATTAGGGTTCAGCTAATTGCGAGTTTACAGGCCAGTAGTAGACATGCCTTTAAACTCCTGTCTGTAAACACACAGCGGCCCCGCTGAGCAAGTGCCTAGCTGTATAAAAACTCTTTTAGGCAGAAATATATGGGCTGTGGTAGCTGACTCTCCAGGACAGAATCTCATTCGTTATGTTTTTTTTCTCCTTCCTGTGCTAAATGTCGACGAGTGCAGCTAAGCCACCAGCATAGCGGCTCCTCTCACTCTGCCCGTAAATCCTTGTCTTGAGAGTGCAACTGAGCACGCCTAGCTGACAGCCACACAGAGGCTACTGGGTGGGGGCTGCCCCTTGCCCAGACCCCACCTCTAGAAGACAGAAGACTCTGCCCTCCTAACTTGGCAGGGGAGGGGTCCCCTGGAGGCTGGGGGTGGCGGGCATTGTGCCAAAGTTTTGGGCCTGGGAGGCAAGACCCAATACTATTTAGTACAAACCCCATGCCTCATCCTCACCAGGGAGAATTAGAACTGAGCTGAATTGTTCAACAGAAGCGCAAACATTTTTTTTAATGTGGACCATTTTTTCAAGATCTTATTGAATTTGTTTCAATATTGCTTCTGTTTAATGTTTTAGTTGTTTGGCCTCAAGGCCTGTGGGGCCTTAGCTCCCCAGCCAGGAATCAAACTCTCACTCCCTGAATTAGCAGGTGAAGTCTTAACCACTAGACNCCCTCTCCCTCAGAGGCCAAAAGTCCGTTCTATATGTCTGTGTCTCTTTTGTTGTCTCACATACAGGATCGTCATTACTATCTTCCTAAATTCCATATATATGTGTCAATATACTATATTGGAATATAAAGTTTTTATTTCAAGCTCTCAGAAGTTTTTTTTACAACAGTTGTCCCTTTGTTTTCTCTATTTTCTTTAGAATTCCTGTAGGTAAAATGTTTGACTTCTTAGATTGAGTCTCTATGTGTCTTTTAAATCTCTTCTCTACCTGCCTCCTGTGAAACATGTATACAGATCAAGAAACAACAGTTAGAACCGGATATGGAACAACAGACTGGTTCCACATTAGGAAAGGAGTATGTCAAGGGTGTATATTGTCACCCTGCTTGTTTAACTTATATGCAGAGTACATCATGTGAAATGCTGGGCTGGATGAAGCACAAGCCAGAATCAAGATTGCTGGGAGAAATATCAATAACCTCAGATATGCAAATGATACCACCCTTATGGCAGAAAGCGAAGAAGAACTAAAGAGCCTCTTGATGAAAGTGAAAGAGGAGAGTGAAAAAGTTGGGTTAAAACAACATTTAAAAAGTGAAGATTATGGCATCTTGTCCCATCACTTCATGGCAACTAGATGGGGAAACAATGCAAAAAGTGAGAGACTTTCTTTTCTTGGGCTCCAAAATCACTGCAGATGGTGACTGCAGCTACGAAATTAAAAGACACTTGTTCCTTGGAAGAAAAACTATGACGAACTTAGACAGCATTGTTAAAAAGCAGAGACATTAATCTATGGTTTTTTGAGTAGTCATGTATGGATAGGAGAGTTGGACCATAATGAAGGCTGAGCACTGAAGAATTGATACTTTTGTACATTAAAAAAAATTTATTTATTGTAATTGGAGGTTAATTACTTTACAGTACTGTATGGGTTTTGCCATATATCAACACTAATCCACCACAGGTATACACGTGCTCCCCATCCTGAGCCCCCCCCCTTCCTCCCTCCCCGTACCATCCCTCTGGGTTATCTCAGTGCGCCAGCCCCAAGCATTCAATATCTTGCATTGATGCTTTTGAACTGTGGTATTGGAGAAGACTCTTTAGAGTCTCTTGGACTGAAACTAGTCAATCCTAAAGGAAATCAATCCTGAATATTCATTAGAAGGACTATTGCTGGAGCTGAAGCTCCCATACTTTGGTGAAGAGTGTTGGAGCTGATGTGAAGAGCCAACTCATTAGAAAAGACCCTGATGTCAGGAAAGATTGATGGCAGGAAGAGAAGGGGATGACAGAGGGCAAGATGTTTGGATGGTGTCACCAACTCAATGGACATGAGTTTAAGCAAGCTCTGGGATATGGTGAAGGACAGGGAAACCTGGCGTGCTGCAGTCTGTGGGATTGCAAAGACATGACTGAGCAACAACAACTCGCTTTTGTTTCACATTCTTAAAGATTTCCTCAGCTTTATCTTTTAAATTTATAATTGAATTTTTAATAATAATACTTTTAATTTTTAAGTGTTTTTCTGAGTTTTTTTCTTCACATTGTGTTCTTTTGTAGATTACATCTTCTTGGACATTTTGAAATATATTTATGACAAATTTAAAAAAAATCAGTTTCTTTTAGGTTCAGTTTTTCCAAAACTTTGGTCTTTTTTGTGTAGTTAGTTTTCTCTCATGACCTCTGATTTCTGATCATTGGTTCATGTATTGCTATTGTTGTCCAGTTGCTAAGTTGCATCTGAATTGGCCACCCCATGGACTGCAGGATGCCAGGCTCCTCTGTCCTTTGGTCTCTCCTGGCATCACAGTTCAAAAGCATCATTTCTTTTGCACTCAGACTTCTTTATGGTCCAACTTTCACATTTGTACAGGACTACTGGAAAAACATAGCTTTGACTATATGAATCTTTTTTGGCAAAGTGATGTCTCTGTTTTTTAATTTCTATACAGTGTGTTGAAAAGCAGATACATTACTCTGCTGACTAAGGTCTGTATAGTCAAGACTATGGTCCTCCCAGTGGTCATGTACAATTGTGAGAGCTGGACTGTAAAGAAGGCAAAATGCCAAAGAACTGATGTCTTCTAACTGTGGTGCTGGAGAAGACTCCTGAAAGTCCCTTGGACAGCAAGGAGATTGAACCAGTCAATCTTAAGGTAAATCAACCCTGAATACTCACTGAAAGGACTGATGCTGAAGCTTCAGCTTCAGTATTTTAGTCATCTGATATGAAGAGCTGACTCATTGGGAAACTCCCTGATGTTGGGAAGGATTGACGGTTGAAGGAGAAGAGGGTGTCAGAGGATGAGATGACTTGGTGCATCACCGATGCAATGGACATGAACTTGGGCAAACTTTGGGAGGTGGTGAGGGACAGAGAGGCCTGGTGTGCTGCTTTCCATGGGATTGCAATGAGTTGGACATGGCTGGGCAACTGAACAACAACTAGCTTTCCTTCCAAGGAGCGAATAAGTGCCTTTTAATTTCATGGCTGTAGTCACCATCCACAGTGATTTTGGAACCCATGAAAATAAAATCTGCCACTGTTTCCACTTTTTTTCCTGTCTATTTGCCATGAAGTGATGGGACTGGATGCCAGGATCTTAGTTTTTTGAATGTTGAGTTTCAAGCCAGTTCTTTCACGCTCCTCATGTGATTGAGGGAATAGGTGAGTCCTCTGTGAGCTTTGTGTATACAGGGAATACTTGTAAACCTGCAGGCTTAGCTCTCATATGAGTAGATGGGAAGTTTATTGCCTTGTGTGAAGTTGTCAAAGAAGAGTGAAGGGTTGACCATTCACATGTAGAAACCTTTCATTACTCCAATATTTTCACTTTAAAGTTTAAGTGAAAATTGTTAAGGTTTCATTCACTTATCTACTGATTTGTTATTTCACAATAATTCCAGGAGTCGACTCCTTCCACATGGAAATTCCTTCCACAAATATTTTTAGTTTGCAGCTTTCTCCTTCCTATTTCACTCCCTTCCTCTGACATTCTTTTATCTTTCTATGTTAGATATTTGTTGAAATTCATTCCCCCTGGACCTCTTATTTTCTATTATAGATTTATACCTCTGTTATTCCTTCAGCATAATTTTAATAGATTCTTAAGAGGGAGGAGGAAGAAACATGTAACATCAGTTGGATACTTCACTCAGTAGTTTTCTCCATACCTTACTTTATCCGTCTGTAGTGTGGGAGACCTGGGTTTGATCCCTGGGTTGGGAAGATTCTCTGGAGAAGAGAAAGGCTACCCACTCCTGTGTTCTGGCCTGGAGAATTCCATGGACTGTGTAGTTCATGGGGTTGCAAAGAGTCAGACATGACTGAGCAACTTTCACTTCTTCTTTAACTTTTCAAAAAAGAAAAATCCTAGCTTTATATATTCTGCTCAAGAGGAATATCATTCTTCTTTAACTAATGAAGAATACTCTTTATGTAGTAGCATCTATATTTGCTATACTTTTAGGTCTTTTTAGCTAAAGCTCTTAAAAACAAAGATGTTGTTTATGGTTTAGCATCTACTGGGATGGGAATGAAATACTTATGTTGGTGTACTGATATACTATCTAGATATCACTATATTATGGTATATGGTAGGTCTATTTCCCTCTTCCAGCTGTCCTGGGATTATCTGATATATTGGACAGGAACTCTTACAATACATGTATATAAATATGCTTAATTAACATAAACAGATTTCTAGTCAGTGGTTGGTATATTAATCTGGCAAATCCTTCTTCTCCCATCCTGCCAAATTTTTGATTTCATGAAAGTCTGCCAATCTAGTTCTTAATGGCTCTAAATATGGGGAACCCTTCATTGAGACTTCCTTGAAGCAATGGCCTGTCTTCTTGTTCTCATTCTAACTCTTTTGGAATGTTACCTTCTTTTTCTCCTCTGTTCAAAACCCTAGAAAGTCACTCCCTTCCTCATTGGGTAGATTTGTCTGGTTTACTCTCAAGTCCAGCTCATGTTTTATTGAACTCATATTGAATTCTCCAAGAGATGTGATTTTCATGTCCTCACCTTCTTTTCTTTCCTGTAAATACTTCTAGCTCTCTGTTTTCACCATCATCCAGAGTGTCCCTTAGACTCCCCCTGAGAGTTTTTGCATACATTGTCCCTGTGTCACTTTACCCATGCAAGGCATAGGTTGCTTTGATAGCCTTCTAGAAATACAGGTTAGATAAGCAAGAAGGACTTTAGAAACCATTTGGACTTAAACTTTCAGCAATATTAGATCAATTTTGGTATAGATCAAGGTGCAGGAGTGATTTTATTTTTATAAGTCTAAAGTATTTCATTCTATTAATTACATATATCTGTTCCTGTATAGAGTATCATTAAAAGTGTTTCACTGCTGTAAAAGTCCTCTATGTTTCACCTATTCATTCCCTCCGCACCCCCCCCCCCCCCCCCTAATCCC
>SJYV01051819.1:31457-60186 GCA_006410875.1 Neotragus pygmaeus
CGTGCCCCAGGGCAGGGTTCTGGGGAGGGCGCAACCAGTGATGTTTTTACTGTAGTTTCATTTTTTCCCAGAATGTCATATGGTTTAAATCATATAGTATGTAGCTTTTTCAGATTGACTTCTTACACTTAGTAATATGCATTTAGGCTTCTTCCATGTCTTTTCATGACTTGATAGCCTATTTCTGTTCAGCACTGAAATAATATTCCACTGTTTGGATGTACATAGTTGATTTATCCATTCACCCTCTGAAGGGGACATCTTGGTTGCATCTAAGTTTTGGAAATTATAATGAGCTGCTATAATCATCCAAGTGAAGATTTTTGTGTGGATTTTAGTGCAGATGGTGACTGCAGCCATGAAATTAAAAGACGCTTGCTTCTTGGAAGAAAAGCTATGACAAGCCTAGACAGCATATTAAAAAGCAGTGACATTACTTTGCTGACAAAGGTCTGTCTAGTCAAAGTTATGGTTTTCCCAGTAGTCATGTATGGGTGTGAAAGCTGGACCATAAAGAAAGCTGAGCATCGAAGATTTAATGCTTTTGAACTGTGGTGTTGGAGAAGACTCTTGAGAGTCCCGTGGACTGCAAGGAGATCAAACCAGCCAATCCTAAAGGAAATCCATCCTGAATATTCAACAGAAGGAGTGATACTGAAGCTGAATCTCCAACACTTTGGCCACCTGATGTGAAGAACTGACTCATTGGAAAAGACCCTGATGCTGGGAAAGACTGCAGGCAGGAGGAGAGGGAGCGACAGAGGATAAGATGGTTCAATGTNCAACAGAAGGAGTGATACTGAAGCTGAATCTCCAACACTTTGGCCACCTGATGTGAAGAACTGACTCATTGGAAAAGACCCTGATGCTGGGAAAGACTGCAGGCAGGAGGAGAGGGAGCGACAGAGGATAAGATGGTTCAATGTTGTCACCACCTCAATGGACATGAGTTTGAGCAAGGTTTGGGAGCTAGTAAAGCGCAGGGAAGCCTGGAAAGCTGCAGTCCATGGGGTCGAAAGAGTTGGACATGACTGAGTGACTGAACTGAACTAAAATTTTAAATTCTTTTGGGTAAATATCAAAGAGCGTGATTACTGGATGAGATGTTTAGCTTTATAAGAAAATATGTTTAGTTTTATAAGAAACTGCCAAGCTCTCTCCCATAGTGGCTGTAACATTTCTTATCTCCCCTAAGAGTTTCTGTTTCCCCACAAACTATCCAGGTGGTTATCAGTGTTCTGGGTTTTGACCGTTCTGGTTGGTGTGTAGTGATATCTTATTATTGTTTTGGTTAACATTTATCTAATGACATATGATGTTGGACATCTTTTCAAATGCCAATTTGCCATATCTATGTCTTTTTTCATGAGGTGACTGTAAGGTCTTTGGATCATTTTTTTTAAATCAGATTCTTTGTTTTCTTTAGTTTTAAGAGTTCTTTGTATACTTTGGATAACAGTCCTTTTTCAGATATGTCTTTTGTAAGTATTCCTCCCAGTCTGTAGCTTGTCTCCTCATTCTTTTGACACTGTCTTTCACATTAAGGTTTATTTTTAATAAAGTTTTATGTTCTGTGCTGTCTATCTCTTTGTGCTGAAAAGTACTTCTGGAATCTGGAAATTCTTGTTGAGAGGTGAAATAACTTTTGTGAATTTTGGTATAGTCTCTAGAGGGACATTCCAAACTTGATGTCTTAGTTTACCCTTGAAGGCTAACATTATATTAATATCTATCAGTTCTCACCTCCTTAAAGGGAATTCTATGCTCTTGACATTGGGCAGTTGTGGAGTTTTAGCCATGAAGTGAGATCTAAATATTCTGTGGGTTTCCGATCTCTTATTGGAATAAATGTAAATCTTATTCCCACAAAATTTAAAACTACTGCAATAATGTTAGAGGCAGTGTGATTATTGGAATGTACATGTGATGAGGAGTAATGAGATCTGATTTCTAGTGTGAGCACTAGCACATGGTAGCTAGTAATTTTGGCTAAATAATGCTAACAAAAGCCCGTTTTCTTATCTGTAAAGTTGGAATAATAAAGCTTAGTAATAATATTAATTACTAATAAGATTCTTTCATGGTTTTAATGGCTTGATAGCTCTTTTCCTTTTAACACTGAATAATAGTGAATAATTTTTTGATGATTAATTTTATGTGTCAACTTGGCTAGGCCGTGGTACCCAGGTTTTGGTCAAATAGCATTCTAGACATTATTGTGGAGGTATATTAATATTTTAGATGTGATTACCATTGGAAGAAAAGTTATGACCAACCTAGATAGTATATTCAAAACAGAGACATCACTTTGCTGACTAAGGTCCGTCTAGTCAAGACTATGGTTTTTGCTGTGGTCATGTATGGATGTGAGAGTTGGACTGTGAAGAAGGCTGAGTGCCGAAGAATTGATGCTTTTAAACCGTGGTGCTGGAGAAGACTCTTGAGAGTCCCTTGGACTGCAAGGAGATCCAACCAGTCCATTNCTCCCAACCCACCCCTCTAAGTCACAGAGCACTGAGCTAAGCTCCCTGTGCTTTATAACAGCTTCCCACTAGTTATCTATTTTACACTTGGTAGTGTATATATGTCAGTGCTAGTCTCTCAGTTCGTCCCACCCTCTCCTCCCCTTTTGCCCTTGTCTATGATTCCATTCTCTAAATCTGCATCTGTATTCCTGTCCTGAAAACAGGTTCATCAGTACTATTTTTTTCTAGATTCCGCATATATCCATAATATACTATACTTGTTATTTTTTTCTTACTTACTTCACTCTGTATGACTCTAGGTTCATCCACACCGCTGCAAATGACCCAATTTCATTTCTTCTTATAGCTGAATAACATTTCATTGTATCTATGTGTCACTCTTCTTTATCCATTCCTCTGTTGATGATCTTTTAGGTTGCGTCCATGTCCTTGCTATTGTAAATCGTACTGCTACCAACATTGAGGTGCATGTATCTTTTCAAATCATGGTTTTCACTGGATATATTCAAGAGTGGGACTGCAGGGTCCTATGGTAGCACTTTTTAGTTTTCAGAGGAACCTCTATACTGTTCTCCATAATGGCTGGACCAATTTACATTCCCATCAGCAGTGTGTGAGGGTTCTTTTGTTATGAGGCTGAAATTACTAACATATATGAAGCACTTAGAATAATTCCTGTTACTCAGTAACATTTAGTAAGTATTCCCTTCTAGATCAGTTGGTAAAGAATCCGCCTACAATGCAGGAGAACNGTGTGTGAGGGTTCTTTTGTTATGAGGCTGAAATTACTAACATATATGAAGCACTTAGAATAATTCCTGTTACTCAGTAACATTTAGTAAGTATTCCCTTCTAGATCAGTTGGTAAAGAATCCGCCTACAATGCAGGAGAACTGGGTTCGATTCCTGGGTCAGGAAGATCCCCTGGAGAAGGAAATGGCAACCCACTCCAGTATTCTTGCCTGGAGAATTCCATGGACAGAGGAGCCTGGCAGGCTAGAGTCCACAGGGTTGTAAGAGTCGGACACGACTTAGCGACCAAACTGCCACTGCTGCCGAGCTGTTGTTACTATCATCCTCACTTTATAAATGAAAAACTTGACATAGTCAAACAACTAATTGATATCATAGAAGTTATCCAGAAGTTCTCCTGGAAAAGGAAATGGCACCCCGTTCCAGTACTCTTGCCTGGGGAATCCCATGGACAGAGGAGCCTGGCAGGCTACAGTTCATGGGATTGCAAGAGTCAGGCACGACTTAGTGCTGCCTTTCTTTCTTTTTACTCAGAAAGTTAATGGAAGAGTCAGATGCTGAGAACAAGTCTCTTATGAATCTCTACTGGGGATAAATGTTTCAGGAATAATTTGAATAGTTTATCTTGAGTAATTTTTAAAAAATAATTTACCTCTCTTAAGCCCAAAAGTTTATCTAAATCAGCAGTTCTCATTTTTGTTTAAATTTCAAGATGCTTTGACATTCTTGAAAATTATTGAAGGCCCCAAAAGAATTTTTGTTTATGTGGGTTATATCTATTAGTATTTACTATATTAGAAATTAAAGTAAGATAACTTATTCATTAATTCATTTTAAAAACCGAAAGAAACCAATTACAAACTATCATAAATAACATATTTTCATGAAAAATAACTGTTATCAAAAACAAAAGTATTTAGTGAGAAAATGAAATTATTTTACATTTTTGCAAGCCTTTAATGTCTGGCACAGTGACAGCTGGATTCTCTTATCTGCTTATGCATTAATCTGTTGTGATATTACTCTGGAAAACTCCAATGTACATGCAATTCCTTATTTATATGAAAGTGGTTTTTACTTGACTGACTCTGTTATAATCTCAGGGACCCCCAGAGGTCCTGAGAACCACTGATTGAGGGGAAAATGGAGATTTTAGATGGAAAAGATACAAAGCCCTCCCAAGTCCCAAAACTTACTTTAGAGGGAGAAACTTAGTGGCCAAGAGCAAACTTTCCCAGGGAACAAACAGTAAAATAAAACATTCGTTGCCTTGCATACTCTAGGAATATATCTTTAAAGCAAATGCCCACAGCCACCCCAAAATATTCATTGCTTCATCTAATTATAAAATATTGTCTCTCTAACCCCATTCCCTCAAACTGTATGTCCAAAAGACAAGAAGAGAGAATCAGAGATGAAAGACAATGAAGAATATTTTAGAAAATTGAGCCATTAAAGATATTCAGGGAATTTATAAAAAAGAAAAAAAATCCTTCATGAAGATTCTTAGTAGCAAGTGGAAAGAAATACAGAATCCAGAAGATATGAGGAAAGATGAAGAATATGAACAGTGATTGTTTTTTGTTTTATTTTTTATATTAACACTGAAAGAACAGTACTTACTAGGAGGGATATTTTTTAGAAGAGGATTTCAAAAACATAAAATATTTGTAATGTTATATAGAGAAAACCTAAACAAAGATGTCACTGAGGGCTAATAAGATGATGAACTTGATGAATACAGTAAAAAATAAAATCTTGGTCTTTATGCACACTAAATCAACAGAGGTGTTTTACATTCAAAAAAGAGAGAAGACAGACTATTGATTAACTGAAGAGTAAATTCTTGCTGTAGAGAGAGACATAAGCTCAGTAGATGTATTGTTTTTTTCTATAGCTTTGATGATGACTTTGTCAAGTAAGTTTTTATTTTGTTTTATTTTCAGTCTATATGTTGTTTTCTATTTCCTCTCCACTCCATATAGTATCAGTTCAGTCACTCAATTGTGTCCAACTGTTTGAGACCACATGGATTGCAACACACCAGGCTCCCTGTCCATCATCAACTCCTGGAGCATGCTCAAACTCACGTCCATCAGGTCAATGATGCCATCCACCCACCTCAACCTCTGTTGCCCCTTCTCCTGCCTTCAATCTTTCCCAGCATCAGGATCTTTTCTCATGAGTCAGTTTTGTACATCAGGTAGCCAAAGTATTGGAGCTTCAGCTTTAGCATCAGCCTTTCCAATGAATATTCAGGATTAATTTCCTTTAGGATTGACTGATTTGACTCCTTGCAGTCCAAGCAGTCTTCTCCAGTACCAGTCTTCTCAAGCACAAGCTTCACAGTCTTCAGCGTAGCACAAGCTGTCTTCTCCTGCACCGCAGTTCAAAAGCATCAATTCTTCGGTGCTCAGCTTTCTTTATAGTCCAGCTCTCACGTCCATACATGACTACTGGAAAAACCGTAGGTAGCTTTGAACTAGAAGTAATTTGTTGGTCAAGTAATGTCTCTGTTTTTTAATATGCTGTTTAGGTTTGTCATAGCTTTTCTTCCAAGGAGCAAGCATCTTTTAATTTCATGGCTGCAGTCATCATCTGCAGTGATTTTGGAGGCCAAGAAAATAGTCTCTCACTGTTTGCATTGTTTCCCCATCTATTTGCCATGAAGTGATGGGACCAGATGCCATGATCTTCGTTTTTTGAACTTTGAGTTTTAAGTCAGCTTTTTCACTCTCCTCTTTCACTTTCATCATAGAGGCTTTTTAGTTTCTCTTTGCTTTCTGGCATAAGGGTGTTGTCATCTGCATATCTGAGGTTATGGATATTTCTCCCTGCAATCTTGCTTCCAGCTTGTGCTTCATCCAGCCCAGAATTTCTCATAATGTATTCTGCATATAGGTTAAATAAGCAGGATGGCAATATACAGCCTTGATGTATTCCTTTCCCAATGTGGAATCAGCCCATTGTACCATGACCTGATCTAACTGTTGCTACTTGACCTGTTCAGATTTCTCAGAAGTCAGGTAAGGCCGTCTGGTATTCCCATCTCTTTAAGGTTTTCCCACAGTCTCTTGTGATCCACACAGTCAAAGGCTTTGGCATAGTCAATGAAGCAGAAGTGGATTTTTTTTGGAACTCTTGCTTTTTCTATGATCCAATGGATATTGGCAATTTGATGTCTGGTTCCTCTGCCTCTCCTAAATCCAGCTTGAACATCTGGAAGTTCTCGGATTACTGTTGAAGCCTTGCTTTGCTAGCTTGTGAGATGAGTACAGCTGTGCAGTAGTTTGAATATCCTTTGGCATTGCCCTCCTTTGGGACTGGAATGAGAACTGACCTCTCCAGTCCTGTGGCCACTGCTGAGTTTTCCAAATTTGCTGGCATACTGAGTGCAGCACTTTCACAGCATCATCTTTTAGGATTTGAAATAGCTCAAATGCAATTTCATCACTTCCACTACCTTTGCTTGTAATGATGCTTCCTAAGTCCCACTTGACTTTCATTCCAGGATGTCTGGTTCTAGGTGAGTGAATACACCATCATGCTTATCTGGGTCATTAAGATCTTTTTTGTATAGTTTGTCTGTGTATTCTTACCACTTCTTCTTAATATCTTCTGCTTCTGTTAGGTCCATACCATTTCTGTCCTCTATTGTGCCCATATTTGCATGCAGTGTTCCCTTAGTATCTCTAATTTCCTTGAAGTGATCTCTAGTCTTTCCCATTCTATTGTTTTCCTCTATTTCTTTGCATTGATCACTGAGGAAGGCTTTCTTATCTCTCCTTGCTGTTCTTTGGAACTCTACATTCAAATGGATATATCTTTCCTTTTGTCCTTTGCCTTTTTCTTCTCTTCCTTTCTCATAAGTAAAGTCTCCTCAGACAACTGTTTTCCCTTTTTGCATTTGTTTTTCTTGGGCATGGTTTTGACTGCTGCCTCCTGTACAATGTCATGAACCTCCATCCATAGTTCTTCAGGCACTCCTAATCCCTTGAACCTGTCTGTCACTGTATAATTGTAAGGGATTTGATTTAGGTCATACCTGAATGGTCTAGTGGTTTTCCCTACTTTATTCAGTTTAAGTCTGAATTTGGCAATAAGGAGTTCACGATCTGAGTTCAAGTCAGCTCCCAGTCTTGTTTTTGCTGACTGTATCGAGCTTTTACATCTTTGGCTGCAAAGAATATAATCAATCTGATTTTGGTATTGACCATCTGGTAATGTCTATGTGTAGAGTCATCTCTTGTGTTGTTGAAAGAGGGTGTTTGCTGTGACCAGTGTGTTCTCTTGGCAATACTCTATTAGCCTTTGCCCTGCTTCATTTTTTACTCCAAGGGTAAACTTGCCTGTTACTCCAAGTATCTCTTGACTTTCTACTTTTCCATTCCAGTCCCCTATATTGAAAAGGACATCTGTTCTTGGTGTTAGTTCTAGAAGATCTTGTAGGTCTTCATAGAAGCGTTCAACTTCAGCTTCTTCAGCATTAGTGGTTGGGGCATAGACTTGGATTACTGTGATATTGAATGGTTTGCCTTGGATACGATTTGAGATCATTCTGTCATTTTGTAGATTGCACCCAAGTACTGCATTTTGGACTCTTTTGTTGAATATGAGGGCTATGCCATTTCTTTAAGGAATTCTTGCCCACAGTAGTAGATATAATGGTCATCTGAATTAAATTTGCCAATTCCAGTCCACTTTATTTCACTGATTCCTAAAATATCAGTATTCACTCTTGCTATTTCCTATTTGACCACTTTCAATTTACCTTGATTTGTGGACTTAACATTGCAGGTTCCTGTGCAATATTGTTCTTTACAGCATCGGACTTTAGTTCCATCACCAGTCACATCTGCGATTAGATGTTGTTTTTGCTTTGGCTCTGTCTCTTCATTCTTTCTGGAGTTATCTTCCTACTCTTCTCCAGTAACATATTAGGCACCTACCTACTTGGGGAGTGTCATATCTTTTTGCCTTTTCATACTGTTCATGGGGTTCTCAAGGCAGGAATACTGAAGTGGTGTGCCATTTCCTTCTCCAGTGGACCATGTTTTGTCAGAGCTCTCTACCATGGCCTATCCATATCGGGTGGCCCTACATGGCATGGCTTATTGTTTCATTGAGTTAGAGAAGACAGTGATACATGTGATTAGTTTGCTTAGTTTTCTGTGATTATGGTTTCCACTCTTTCTGCCCTCTGATAGACAAGGATAAGAGACTTGTGGAAACTTCCTGAATTGAGCACCATTTAATATTAATAATGCTCAATTTTCCTTACTCATATTATTGACATAGTATTCCATGTTTCATCTGTCATAGACAGATATATTCCTATTTGGGCCTCTGGGCCAAATTAACTCCATGTACTAAATTTTGTCATGTGCTCTTCAATTTTTCTTTTATTTAGTAGATCATTATTAATTTAATGAACCCGGTCCTACATGGTGCTATAGGTGTGGAAGAATTCCTACAGTATTGATGAACATTTTTTTTGTTGTTGTTATTTGAGTGCTGCACAAGCTATTCTGCAGCCAGAATTCTTGGTGGCCAAATATAAAGCCTTCTAATTAGAAGTATGTGATGCTATAATGAAAATATTATCGAACCAGCTGTACTGTGTATACAGATTTTCTGTTTTTATTCATGTGTGTACATCTATTATAGACAGAGCACAGATAGAGTATAAAAATAAGTTGACACTCACAGCCAAGCCTGTTATATTTAGTTCAGCAAATTGTATGAAACCCTCCATCTGTTTGCTACATTATCCTCACAATGATAATAGGCCAGGCAGATTTGCTAGCTGAGTTTTATACAGAGAACGGCTTGTTCAGAAAATATATAAGCTCCCCTAAATGAAACCAAACCAAACAGCATTCTTTTCTTTTCTGTAGCCTTGAGTGTTTATGTTGTGATATTACGTTTACACAGATGTTATTGTTGATCTGTTGTGCCAAAGGATGACTTTGAAGCTCTTTATCAGTAATTATTGCTTTGGCCAATATGTATGTACCAAAAGAGCAAAGAAGTAGAACAGTTGATTTCTTTAGTGATGGTCATGAGCTGAATTCTGCCTTTTGTATCTTTTTTCTATGGTTTGCTCTTGGCATTGCAAATATAACATTTATGTTTTCAGATAGAAGAGGGCCACAAAGGTCTTTATCAAGTAATATTTTATAAATGGAATAATATTCATATTGTAGGGTTGTTGAGGATTGCATGAAACAAGAAGTACCTAGCATCAGTGTTAACTTCTTAGACAATGAATAACTTTGCTTATTCTCCCAGCACCCCCATCTCTTTTAGTGGTAATTAGAAATTGTTGGGGATATTTCAGAAATCCCATGACCTATCTTTCTAGACTTGTGATTATAGTTTTCTGAAAAGGAAACTTAGTTCTAAGATATCTCTCATGATAATTTTAAAAACCTTTTTCATTTTAAATGCACAAAAATTAGCTAGCTGCTATTACGTGTGAAGCATCTGTGTTCTGACTATATAGGGGCCAAAGATAAATAAATCATACAACATATACAGGTTCAAATGTTTACTTGGAGCACACTTTTATTCCATAAAAACTAATTTCCCTTTTAGTTCTTGAATATTTTGATTATTTCCTTGGAGAAACCTTAACATCTGTCAAGAAATCATAGCTACATGTCACACATCTATCACTATTCATTATTTTAATCATTTTAAAATTTATTATTATTAGCTTTTTTTTTTTTTTTACATAAATGGGATTGAGGCATTTCAAGAAGTAAGAACTATGTAGAACCAAACAGGTTTCATTGTACTCTATATTCATACTAAACCAGTTTTCCCCAGTTCTTCAGGTGTTAGGGCCATATTTCCCTTTTGCACTGAAATTCTAGCAGTAAACCTCAATATCACACCCATTATAACCAGAGGAATGCATCCACCACAAATCTGCGAATTCCTGAGGAACATGTGCATGCTCTTCAAATTGCATTCTGGGAGGTGTTTGCTGTCTTAAACTCTGTTCTGGTTTTCTCAAGTCACATTTGGAGATATTGCGGCAAGCTTCTCCAAGCTGCTATCACCTTCCTTTCCTCTTCTGTTCCACATGTGAACACAGACATTCATCTAACTCTCTGTAGCACAATTATAATTGGACTCCCTTTAAGAAAGCCTTTTGAATTATTAGGTAGAATTTTTTAGCATTTGGCTTTTTCAATCTACCTACCTCGTTTTTTTTAAATGATCTATTTATTTTAATTGGAGGATAATTACTTTACAATATTGTGGTGGTTTTTGCCATACGTTGACTTGATCAGCCACAGGTGCACATGTGGCCCCCTATCCTGAAGCCTCCTCCCAGCTTCCTCCCCACCCAGTCCCTCTGGGTTGTCCCAGAACACCAGCTTTGAGTGCCCTGCTTAATGCATTGAACTTGCGCTGGTCATCTGTTTTCTATATGGAAATATACGTGTTTCAATGCTAATCTCTCAAACCATCCCACCTTCACCTTCTCCCACCTAGTCCAAAAGTATGTGTCTTTACATCTGTGTCTCTTTTGCTGTCTTGCATATAGGGTCATTGTTACTGTCTTTCTAAATTCCACATATATATGTTAATATACTATATTGGTGTTTCTCTTTCTGACTTACTTCACTCTGTATAATAGGCTCCAGTTTCATCCATCTCATTAGAACCGACTCAAACGCATTGTTTTTTTTAGGCTGAGTTATATTCCATTGTGTATATGTACCACAACTTCCTTATCCATTCATCTGCTGATGGATAACTAGGTTGCTTCCACGTTCTAGCTATTGTAAACAGTGCTGTAATGAACACTGGGGTACATATGTCTCTTTCAATTCTGATTTCCTTGATCTGCATGCCCAGCAATGGGATTGCTGGGTTGTAAGAAGAGAAGCAAAAAGCAAAGGAGAAAAGGAGAGATATACCCATTTGAAAGCAGGGTTCCAAAGAATAGCAATAAGAGAAAAAAAAAGGCTTCCTCAGTGATCAGTGCAAAGAAGTAGAAGAAAGCAATAGAATGGAAAAGACTATGGATCACTTGCAGAAAATNTTTTTTTTTTTTTTACATAAATGGGATTGAGGCATTTCAAGAAGTAAGAACTATGTAGAACCAAACAGGTTTCATTGTACTCTATATTCATACTAAACCAGTTTTCCCCAGTTCTTCAGGTGTTAGGGCCATATTTCCCTTTTGCACTGAAATTCTAGCAGTAAACCTCAATATCACACCCATTATAACCAGAGGAATGCATCCACCACAAATCTGCGAATTCCTGAGGAACATGTGCATGCTCTTCAAATTGCATTCTGGGAGGTGTTTGCTGTCTTAAACTCTGTTCTGGTTTTCTCAAGTCACATTTGGAGATATTGCGGCAAGCTTCTCCAAGCTGCTATCACCTTCCTTTCCTCTTCTGTTCCACATGTGAACACAGACATTCATCTAACTCTCTGTAGCACAATTATAATTGGACTCCCTTTAAGAAAGCCTTTTGAATTATTAGGTAGAATTTTTTAGCATTTGGCTTTTTCAATCTACCTACCTCGTTTTTTTTAAATGATCTATTTATTTTAATTGGAGGATAATTACTTTACAATATTGTGGTGGTTTTTGCCATACGTTGACTTGATCAGCCACAGGTGCACATGTGGCCCCCTATCCTGAAGCCTCCTCCCAGCTTCCTCCCCACCCAGTCCCTCTGGGTTGTCCCAGAACACCAGCTTTGAGTGCCCTGCTTAATGCATTGAACTTGCGCTGGTCATCTGTTTTCTATATGGAAATATACGTGTTTCAATGCTAATCTCTCAAACCATCCCACCTTCACCTTCTCCCACCTAGTCCAAAAGTATGTGTCTTTACATCTGTGTCTCTTTTGCTGTCTTGCATATAGGGTCATTGTTACTGTCTTTCTAAATTCCACATATATATGTTAATATACTATATTGGTGTTTCTCTTTCTGACTTACTTCACTCTGTATAATAGGCTCCAGTTTCATCCATCTCATTAGAACCGACTCAAACGCATTGTTTTTTTTAGGCTGAGTTATATTCCATTGTGTATATGTACCACAACTTCCTTATCCATTCATCTGCTGATGGATAACTAGGTTGCTTCCACGTTCTAGCTATTGTAAACAGTGCTGTAATGAACACTGGGGTACATATGTCTCTTTCAATTCTGATTTCCTTGATCTGCATGCCCAGCAATGGGATTGCTGGGTTGTAAGAAGAGAAGCAAAAAGCAAAGGAGAAAAGGAGAGATATACCCATTTGAAAGCAGGGTTCCAAAGAATAGCAATAAGAGAAAAAAAAAGGCTTCCTCAGTGATCAGTGCAAAGAAGTAGAAGAAAGCAATAGAATGGAAAAGACTATGGATCACTTGCAGAAAATACCGAGATACCAAGGGAACATTTCATGCAAAGACAGACTCAATAAAGGACAGAAATGGTATTGACCTAACAGAAGCAGAAGATATTAAGAGCTGGCAAGAATACACAGAAAAACTGTACAAAAAAATCTTCATGACCCAGATAATCATGATCTAGGTGTGATCACTCACCTAGAGCCAGACACCCTGAAATGTGAAGTCAAATGGGCCTTAAGAAGCATCACTATGAACAAAGCTAGAGGAGGTGATGGAATTCCAGTTGAGTTACTTCAAATCCTAAAAGATGATGCTGTGAAAGTGCTGCACTCAATATGCCAGCAAATTTGGAAAACTCAGCAGTGGCCACAGGACTGGAGAAGTTCACTGTTCATTCCAATCCCAAAGAAAGGCAATGCCAAAGAATGCTCAAACTACCGCACAGTTGCACTCATCTCACGTGCTAGTAAAGTAATGCTCGAAATTCTCCAAGCCAGGCTTTAGCAATACATGAACCGTGAACTTCCTGATGTTCAATCTGTTTTTAGAAAAGGCAGAGGAATCAGAGATCAAAATATCCAGCATCCATGGGTTCATCAAAAAAGGAAGAGAGTTCCAGAAAAACATTTATTTCTGCTTATTGACTACACTAAAGCCTTTGACTGTGTGGACCACAATAAACTGTGGAAAATTCTTAAAGAGATGGGAATACCAGACCACCTGGCCTGCCTCTGGAGAAATCTGTATGCAGGTCAGGAAGCAACAGTTGGAAAAACAGACTGGTTCCAAATAGGAAAAGGATTACATCAAGGCTGTATATTGTCACCCTGCTTATTTAACTTATATGCAGAGTACATCATGAGAAACACTGGGCTGGATGAAGCACAGGTTGGAATCAAGGTTGCCAGGAGAAATATCATTAACCTCAAATATGCAGATGACACCACCCTTATGACAGAAAGTGAAGAGGAACTAAAGAGCCTTTTGATGAAAGTGAAAGAGGAGAGTGAAAAAGTTGGCTTAAAGCTCAACATTCAGAAAACGAAGATCATGGCATCTGGTCCCATTACTTCATGGCAAATAGATGGGGAAACAGTGGAAACAGTGGCAGACTTTATTTTCTTGGGCTCCAGAATTACTGCAGATGGTGACTGCCGCCATGAAATTAAGTATGCTTGCTCCTTGGAAGAAATGCTATGACCAACCTAGGCAGCATATTAAAAAGCAGAGACATTACTTTGCCAACAAAGGTGAAAGTGAAAGTGAAGTCGCTCAGTCGTGTCCGACTCTTTGCGACCCCGAGGACTGTAGCCTACCAGGGTCCTCCGTCCGTGAGATTCTCCAGGCAAGAATATTGGAGTGGGTTGCCATTTCCTTCTCCAGGGTATCTACCCTATCCAGGGATCGAACCCTGGTCTCCCGCATTGCAGGCAGACACTTTAACCTCTCAGCCACCAGGGAAGCCCAACAAGGTCCATCTAGTCAAAGCTATGGTTTTTCCAGTAGTCATGTATGGATGTGAGTGTTGGACTATAAAGAAAGCTGAGCACCAAAGAAATGATGCTTTTGAACTGTGGTGTTGGAGAAGACTCTTGAGAGTCCCTGGGACTGCAAGGAGATCCAACCAGTCCATCCTAAAGGAGATCAGTCCTGACTGTTCCTTTGAAGGACTGATATTGAAGCTGAAACTCCAATACTCTGACCACTTGATGCGAAGAACTGACTCATTGGAAAAGACCCTGATGCTGGGAAAAATTGAAGGTAGGAGAAGCAGACAGAGGATGAGATTGTTTGATGGCATCAGCGACTCAATGGACACGAGTTTGAGTAAATTCCGGGAGTTGGTGATGGAAACCTGGAGTGCTGCAGTCCATGGGATTGCAAAGAGTTAGACACGACTGAGCGACTGAACTGAACTGAACTGAACTGATGGCGGTTCTAGTTCCAACTTTTTGAAGGATGCTCCACACTGTTCTCCCTAGTGGCTGTACTAGTTTATGTTCCCACCAACAGTGTAAGAGGGTTCCCTTTTCTCCACATCCTCTCCAGTATTTATCATTTGTAGACTTTTTGATGGTGGCCATTCTGACTGGCCTGATATAGTACCTCATTGTGATTTTTGATTTGCATTTCTCTGATAATGAGTCATGTTGAACATCTTTTCATGTGTTTATTAGCCATCTGTATGTTTTCTTTGGAGAAATGTCTGTTTAGGTCTTTGGCCCACTTTTTGGTTGGCTCTCTCATTTTTCTGGTATTGAGCTGCATGAGCTGCTTATGTATTTTGGAGATTAATTCTTTGTCAATTGTTTTGTTTGCTATTATTTTCTCACATTATAAAGGCTTCTTTTTCACCTTGCTTATAGCTTCCTTCATTGTGCAATAGCTTTTAAGTTTAATTATGTTTATTTTTGTTTTTATTTCCATTACTTTGGGAGGTGGGTCATAGAGAATCTTGCTTGATTTATGATAGTGTTCTGCCTGTTTTCCTCTAAGAGTTTTATAGATTCTGGTCTTACATTTAGAGCTTTAATCCATTTTGAGTTTATTTTTGTGTATGGTGTTAGAAAGTGTTCTAGTTTCATTCTTTTACAGGTGTCAACCTACCTAATTCTAAAAAGCAGGAGTTACAACCTCAGATACCTTTGGAATCTGTTAAATATGAATGTGTGGGATGAAGTAGATATAAGAAAAAGTATGCAATTTTCAATTTTTCTTGAAATATATGAGTGGACTTCCTAGGGTATCTCTCATTATTCAGCCTTTGATAGAATAAGGTGTAAGAAATATTCATCTTAATTGTGAAGACAATTGTCATCTGATACATATAACAACTAAAGATAGGACTGTGGTGCGTGAGCTTGGTGACTCAGCTTCAGTTGATTATACCATGAGAAAGCATGGTGCCACTGTGTTTTACTCTTCCAACATTTTGAAAGATACCAGAAATTTACATTTCGATGTGATGATTACTTATTAAAATACTGTTGCTTTTAAATTTGTCAAAATCCAAGATCTTAAAAATAATAGGAGAGTCAGTGGTATATATTTTAGTTAAACATGTCTGCAAGGCAGATCTGACTTAAGGCTACTATCTTGCAACCACTGTTGAAAAGAATTTGGGGATTCACCTTTGCAAAATCAAGAAGCCAAAAGGTCAATGAAAGTTTTTGTTTTTCTGCCAAACTGTCTACCCATAAAGAGTGTTTCCATTCTCCTTTGGAGCAACAGGAACAAAGAACTATAACATTATCATAGCATTATGTCCCTGGTACATCGACAAGATGAAGATTTTAGGGAAGAATGGTTGTTTACCTGAAAATGTTTAATTTGGTGATAGAAATCAGTATGGAAAGGATGTGAGGGGGTTGGAATCAGAGAGATTTAGGCTTAAACCCAGCTTGGACATTGATGTGTAACTTGGTATAAAAGTCAAACTCTGTGACTCATCTTTCTTGTTTGTTAAGTGGGGGTAACAAAATCTACATTACAAGTTATAATAAGACCAGATAATCTTTACAAATGTCTGATGCATAGTAAGCATTAAAAATATCACTTCCCTCCTTTCCACCTCCTATTTTCTTGAAGTTAATGATCACCTTTACCTTAATTCTAATGCCAGAACTCTTAAGTTTGTTTTGTTTCTGTGTAGGTTTTGCAAATGTGTTCAAATGGGATGGCTATCTTAACAAGTTCCAGTAAATTGTTAGTTTTATCAAATGGCAGACTTCCTGGTCTCTTGCTAGGATCAGTTATGGCACTTCTCCAGTACATTATCATATTTCGAGTACTGAGTTAACCCATCTCACTGTGCTCACTTGTTGCCTAATGGTTGGTCCTGCTGTTATAGCCTTAGCAACCTTATTCTGCATCCAGAGCAGCCAGGTAGCTCCTTCACCAAATATACATTTAATTGTTTTCATAGTTGCATGTATTTTTCCCTTACATCTCCATTTGTATCATTCTTGTGGGATTTGGGGCAGAAAGGCTATGATCTCTTTTTCTTTTTACTTGTCATTATTCATCTATATGAGTTAGTGCAAAGCAGTCTGGAGAAGGCGCAGGTTGGGTATCAGAAACTCTGTGTCCTAGTAGCAGAAGGTCTGACATTAGCTGTATACCATTAGGCAAGTCACCTGATTCTTGGGTGTTTGGTTATCTCTTTTGTAACTCAGAATTAATAGCTTTTGCCCTGCATATCTCTTTGAGTTGCCATGAGATAATAGACATCAGGAATTTCACTGTACAAATATAATGTGATTGAAAAAATAAAGGTCATCTTTTTAGACTTTCAAGGAATAGAGCTTAAAAAATAAAGAAGGCTGAGTGTCAAAGAATTGATGCTTCCTAACTGTGGTGTTGGAGAAGACTCTTGAGAGTCCCTTGGACTGCAAGGAGATCAAACCAGTCAATCCTAAAGGAAATCAACCCTGAATATTCATTGGAGGGACTGATGCTGTAGCTGAAAGCTCCGATACTTTGGCTACTAGGTGCAAAGAGCTGACTCATTGAGAAAGACCTTGATGCTGAGAAAGATTAAGGGCAGTAGTAGATGGAAGCAACAATGGATGAAATGGTTGTATGTCATCACCACCTCAATGGACATGAGTGGGAGCAAACTCTGGGAGATTGTGAAGGACAGGGAAGCCTGGTGTGCTGCAGTCCATGGGGTTGCAAACAGTTGGACATGACTTAGTGACTCAACAGCAACAACTAAACAGTAACAACAAAAAATAAAGATAATTTTAGACTTTTAAGGAATAAAATGAAGTTCTCAGAATTTGGGAAACTTTATAATCACTTGAGGAGCTTAAAAAACTCCCCATAGCCAAACATAGCTGTTGATAAGCCATTAAACCAGACCTGGGGATGGCACCAGGTATTGATATATTATTTACACTCCACAGGTTATCTAATGTGCAGCAAAATTTAAGAACTAGTGCTTTAGCATCTTGCTCTTACAGTGTGGTCCCTGGACCAATAGTTACCAACATTGTCTGAGAACTTATTGAAACTGCAGAATGTCAGTTACACTCTAAACTAGAGTTATTCATGAACATATTAAAATTTGATAAGCAGTGATTCAGAGGTTATTTCATCTTTTATTTCTCAGTTGAGGAAATCTAGAGATAGAGATTTACAGAGGATCACAATTCTAAATGGTGAAGCCAGAACTAGAATTCAGCTTTCTTGAATTCTAGGCATGTACACATTATCCCACATTCTGGATGTGGATGAACATTATTCTCCATATAGAAAAAAATGTGTGGATAAAATTGTCATTAGTGTGTACACACTAACTCTACTTTGAGTGTTTTTCAGATGTGGTTAATAGATTTGCTATGACCCATCTTATCTACCCAGACCTTTCACCTTTGAGAAAAATGTTCATGAGATGGAGAAACTAACTGAAATTGCACTTAGATTGCTTTGAATATTTTGGGAGAGAGTGGAGTAGTTGGCAATTTGTGCTTATTATTGAGTTTCTTACTAAAATCTCCCAACCCAAGAGCATAGATTCTAATATTAATATTTATAAAATAAGACTTTTCTGTTTATCATTAGCTGACTGATTAGTCTCAAAATACCATGCCATAGGATAAGGATACTAATATGCAGCATGTTTAATAAACCTTTTTTTTCTTTTTTTAATTACCAACTTGAAGCTTTTGCAAAGAAAGAAAACCTGGGAATTTGAAGATACAGATGGTTCTGTAAGTAGTTGACTGAAGGCAGAGTTTTTGCTGGTCTCTATGCTCTAACTTATCTAGTCAGAGTATAAAGGAAGCTGGAGAGAAAATGCAGGCTGGGTTGTTGTTGAATTGTCCAATCAAACACCACATGGTTATAGCAGATGTATGCCATGCACATTGAGATGTGCTATATTAAATTTCCTGGGGCACTACTTGTTGGAGACAAGCAGTATGTTGGACTCATCAGGCTTCTTAGTAATACGTACCTAGCTCTCTCCTCTCTGCACCTGCTGTGCCACTGATTATACTGTAAGTAATGGCAGCTTTGCCCTGGGAGGTTATGGATATGCTACGGATGGGGGCAACCCATCTGTAAAGGTGTGTAAATTCCAAATTGCTAGTTTCAGTTCCTTGCAAAAGGGCCATGGGGAGCAGAAGGGAGAGAACCCCAGTGGGAGTGACACCCAAAGCCACAATAATTTGGGACAATTAACCTCCTGTTTTTCACATCAGCTATTATGTATGTTTCCAGGATCATAGACAAAATGATTGCTTTGCTGTATGGAAAATCTGGCTCTGTAAAACTATCTAATCTTCCTCACATGGTATCATGATACCTCTGGTAGCACTATTTGTAGCTAAAACTTCCCTCTCTTCCTCTGTCTTCCTATTTTTTTCCTCTGTTTGATGTCCCTTCCTTTCACTCATTAATTGCCAAGGGACATCACCCTAAAGGGAGGTTGGAGAGTAGTATGATAGCTGTAGTATGGAGACCTCAGAGCTTCTTGTCTCCCTGGTAAGAAATGTGCATGTGCCTGTGTGCATGTGCTTATGTGTTTGCCTGGGAGAGGATTCTTAGACCCCAAGGATGGTGTTATAAGAGCTAACATGCACTTAGAAAACTCTAATCAAATGAATTGAGGATTGAGGCAAGTAATTTAAATGAGTGGCTGGGCCAAGAGTAAACAGTAAGGAATAGGGTCTATGGTGGAGTAGACAGCTCCTAGTCTGTCTTAGCAAGCCACCAGCCAGCTCCACCAGCTTTTGCTTTAGGGAGTTACAACCCAGTGCTGTGAGGTCATATCATTTTAAAGAGAAGCTGAAAATTCTAATTCCATGTGATACTTTCTGTATCTGAATGTTCATAATTAATTGAAGCTTCTTTTTAACACTGTGGATGCCAAAACTATGCAGGGTAAAAACCATGTCTGGGGGCTGCACTGGGCCTGTGGGGCAGCAGTTGGCAAACTTGATTTAGTCTGATGTTCCTATGTTATAGAAGAAAAGGGATTTGTCCAAGATCATGGCATTGGTGAGGTGCAGGGCTGAGATAAGAGTGCAAGTCAGGAGGTTTTCTATTCCTCTCACCTTCTAACATACCTGCAGGAGGATTTATGTTCTGATCACAGCGAAATCAGGGTTGTGTTTACAGTATATTGCTCCAGCCCTTAATGAGCTTACAGTCTGATGAAGTGACAGACAAACAAATAATTATATTCCCTGGTATATGTGCAACAAACAAGTAGCTACATGATACAGAGGCAACACCAGTAGGAACAAGTATGTTTTGTCAGAAGAAGGAGTGATATGGGGTGGAGAGTCAGGGATGGATCTCCAGACAAGGTGATGCTTGAGTTGGGTATTTACAGCTAAATATTTTAATAAGTTATAGTGTTTGGTTTGTTTGTTTGCTTGCTTCTCTTACTTCGGTTAAGCAGCTGGTTTATTACTGTGATTCTGATGAATTTTTGGAGGTAAAAATCAACAATAATTTTTTTATGTTGGGTTTTTGACTTAAAGCCCACATATACAATCCCTCTTGAACCTCAAAAACTTGGGAGGATAAAGGAATAAGACAAGAATTAATTCCGTTTTATAGATGAGATAGAATTTAGGTCTGGCCAAGTTCAAAGAACATATCATAAGAAGCCTAACAGAAATGAATTTTCTGTGTAATAGAGATGAATTTATTTCATGTCATGGTTTCATTTGGGTGTGGATGTGTGTATGGATGTTTATGTATGGTGAGGTGGCAACAGAGTAAGAAAACTGGAAGAAATAACCAGCTGAATGAGTTGGCTTCTAGACCAATTTATTGTTGGCTATTCACCTTCCATTTCTCTGTGTTAATGGAGGTAAAGAGTCTGGTGGCAAACCTCAAAAGTGAACAAATGAAATTATTTGTATTGGCATTGGGTGTGAGTGTGTGTAATGGTTTAGAAAATTATAAAACAAATAAAGAGACCATTTAGTCAATATTCAACATGGGAGGAATAGGAAAGCTGTGCATTTCATCAACTTTGTTAAATGACCTCTCTCTACTTCCTTCTCCCACATAGCAGTGTCTCTTAGGTAGGCACAAATCAGGCGTATAAAGGGAACGGGTTTATCTCTGTTTGCTCTTTGGCTTTTTTCAAGCCTTGGGAGAGTTAAGGTAACTAAATAGCTTGGTGTAATGGAGGAAATTTCTAGCCTTTTTTTCCAGTTTCTGTTAGGACATAGCCTACAGTTGGAAGGGAGAAAGAATACCAGTTCATTCAGTCTACCATTCTTTTATTTAACACCTAACATGTGCAAAGCATTGTGCTTAAATTCTGGGGAATACACATATAAAAATGACACAGGCAGATATGCAACTAATTACATTGTGGTTGGACTGTAACAAAACAGACCCAGACCAGACCACTTGGGATTCATAGGAAATCTAGTAATTTGATGTCCTTAAAAGACATGTTTAAAAAAATATTTTTTTAAACATTTATTTAGCTGAGAGAGGATTATTACCAGCCAGAATTTTTTTGTTATTGTTCAAGTGTATCATCAGCTTTGATGAGCAAGATCAATTTATGTGCTACCATGGTACCATTTTATTCCAGTGTAAACCCCCTTTATGGATTCTTGTTTTGGGCCACCACTCAACTGGTTCAGCCCTTTATTCTGCTTTCCAGAGAAAAGTGGGGCTTATAGATACAGGGGAGGGAAACAGAGGAGGGAAAGACTAATTTTAACTGGGGACTGAACCAGGCCTCAAACAATGAACAAAGTTTCTAAACGCAGGGAAATTCAGGGCCACGCAGGAGGGGCATGTCAGGAAGAGAGGTCAGCAGGGGCAAAGGCTGCCCCATGAAACAAAGGTGCTAATGCCGCAAATTGAAAGCGAGATTTAGGTAGTCTCTTGCTGACTGCAAAGATTGCCCTGATGAAATGGCAGATTCAAAGGTTTTATTTCTCCTGATACAATTCTACTCATGAAGAGAAAAAAATTGAAGTTGAGATGAAGTGGGTGAGGGCAAGGCTGGAGTGTTTCTCTAATTGGTAGTGATGGTCATTCCCTTTAGGATATGCCTGTTCTTAAGCATAAGCATTCTGGGCCAGCTTCCAGATTACCCCGGCTGCCCTTCACCTTGCTTTTCTTAAAAGCTTCCCTTGAAAGGATGTGACATTTGTTGGCTCTCTGTTACTTTTTTTTTTTTTCTTTCATATTTCTGATTTAGGAAGTGACACATCTTGAGATTACTGAGTTTATCTTTTATGACAAGTATACTAATTGGACCAATTTATGAAGTTAATGAAAGGGTGGGGAAAGTACAAGGCTGAGGGCCTAGAAGAAGTGAGATGTCTGTTGGTTCTGCTTGAAGCAGAGTCTTTCCTTATGAGAAACCCCTAGGGACATTAGAGGCGTTCAGCTCTCTAGGCTTAAAAAATGCCTGGACCTTTGCAAGTGCAGACTTAAGGAGGAGATCTGCCAGACCAGTATGCAAGATGGGAGACATTACTTACGTAATTATAACCCCAGGTTAGCTTTTGGCCTTCACCTTTAGGAACAAGGGCTTCCCTGGTAGCTCAGTTAGTAAAGAATCTGCCTGAAATGCAGAAGACCCTGGTTCAGTTCCTGGGTCAGGAAGATGCTCTGGAGAAGGGGTAGGCTACCCATACCAGTATTTGGGGTTCCCTTGTGGCTTAGCTGGTAAAGAATACACTTGCTTGAGGGAGACCTCAGTTTGATTCCTAGTTTGGGAAGATCCTCTGGAGAAGGGAAATGCTATGCACTCCAGTATTCTGACCTGAAGAATTCCAGGGACTATAAAGTCCATGGAGTCACAAAGAGTCAGACATGACTGAGCAACTTTCACTTTAGGAACAAACACATATTGTAATGCTTCTTAGTTAAGCATTAAGACAGCTACAGTTTTACCCTTACACTCTGGCCACAGGTACAACACAGACATGGTAACTCAGGGTTTTTAGAGAAGAGAGCATTTAGGGAGGAGAATATTTAGAGAGTGGGTTTCATGGAGTGTTATGCTAGCAAAGTAATGTTCAAAATCCTCCAAGCCAGGCTTCAACAGTACGTGAACCATGAACTTTCAGATGTTCAAGCTGGATTGAAAAGGCAGAGGAACTAGAGATCAAATTGCCAACATCCAATGGATCATCAAAAAAGCAAGAGAGTTCCAGAAAAACATTTACTTTTGCTTCATTGACTATGCCAAAGCCTTGACTGTGTGGATCATAACAAACTGTGGAAAATTCCTAAAGAGATGGGAATACCAGACCACCTTACCTGCCTCCTGAGAAATCTGTATGCAGGTCAAAAATCAACAGTTAGAACCGGACATGGAACAACAGACTGGTTCCAAATTGGGAAAGGAGTGCGTCAAGGCTGTATATATATTGTCACCCTGCTTATTCAACTTATATGCAGAGTACATCATGTGAAATGCTGGGCTGGATGAAGCACAAGCTACCATCAAGATTGGTGGGAGAAATATCAATAACCTCAGATATGCAGATGATACCACCCTTATGGCAGAAAGCGAAGAACTGAAGAGCTTCTTGATGAAAGTGAAAGAAAAGAGTGAAAAAGTTGGCTTAAAACTCAACATTTAGAAAATGAAGATCATGGCATCTGGTCCCATCTCTTCATGGCAAATAGATGGGGAAACAGTGAAAAAAGTGGCAGGCTTTATTTTCTTGGGCTCCAAAATTACTGCAGATGGTGACTGCAGCCGTGAAATTAAATATGCTTGCTCCTTGGAAGAAATGCTATGACCAACCTAGGCAGCATATTAAACAGCAGAGGCATTACTTTGCCAACAAAGATCCATCTAGTCAAAGCTGTGGTTTTTCCAGTAGTCATATATGGATGTAAGAGCTGGACTATAAAGAAAGCTGAGCACCAAAGAATTGATGCTTTTGAACTGTGGTGTTGGAGAGGACTCTTGAGAGTCCCTTGGACTGCAAGGAGATCCAACCAGTTCATCCTAAAGAAAATCAATCCTGAGTATTCATTGGAAACACTGATGCTGAAGCTGAAACTCCAATACTTTGGCCACCTGATGTGAAGAACCTGACTTATTGGAAAAGACCCTGATGCTGGGAAAGATTGAAGGCAGGAGAAGAAGTGGATGACAGAGGATGAGATGGTTGGATGGCATCACCAACACGATGGACATGAGTGAGTAAGCTCCAGGAGTTGGTGATGGACAGAGAGGCCTGGAGTGCTGCAGTCCATGAAGTTGTAAAGAGTTGGACACGACTGTGTGATTGAACTGAACTGAACTGAACTGTTACGTGGGGAGTTTTTTTGGTCACCTAATTTTTGATCATTTTTGATGTTTTCTTGGCTCAGTATTTTTTCCAAAGGGTATTCTGTAAAATGATAAATGGTTTTGTTAAAAAATAAAAAAACCTCTCTGGCTACATGGATTTGGGAAATGTTTGGATTAAAACAGTTAAACAGATTAAAAAAAAAAAAGTACAGGGCTTACCTAAGCTTTAAATATGATAATGTGCTTTTTGAGTTTATAAGAAGAGTATGTTGTACTCATTGTTTCCTCTTGTATAGTAAACCAAGATCCATTGGACACAACAGGCAAAGTATTGCTCTAGATCTTAATTTACATGTTTTCTTAGAGAAGCTAATTGACTGCTAAACTGCAGTTTTGCATTATAAAAATTGACAATGAGAGCACTTGGAATCGTGTGAAGACCGATTGAGATTTTGCCACCCTTAAAGTGCTAAGCAAATATTAGTTACTAGTAGTCTATAAAATTTATATCTTGAAAGTAGAACATTTTAGAATTATTATTCAATGCATTAAAATTTTAATGGTATTTCCACTGTTTTATTGATTTCAAAAAACAAAAAAGTGAGAACAGAGTTTAGAGAATACAAATGGAAGTTTGAGTACCATGTCATAATATTGTTATTTCTTTCATAAAGTTAATAAAGGGGGTACTCTTAAGTGTTTCAAGATAAGGTCTATTTAATATAGGAGAATAATAATGCCTTTCAGGTGCTGGAAACAATGTATAGAATTAAATCTTAGTATGTTTTAACAACAGAATTTTAAGGAACCAGAAAAACTAAGAAATTCATTATCATACAATCAAATTCACTCATCATACATCACAAAATGCATCAGTATAAACTGGACAACGAAAAAAGAGAAATAAAAGAGCAATAAAACAGAGAAATAAAACTAATTATCTCCTTGATGATTAGCATGAAATATGGTATGTTTAAGCTATTTTTTAAAATTTCTTTTTTCTTTCTTTTTTTTTTTTTTTTTTTACTTTATTCTACTTTACAATACTGTCTTGGTTTTACCATACATCGACATGAATCCACCACAGGTTGTTTAAGCTATTTTAGATTGGGGAGTGGATCTCACATCATCTTGGAGTGTTCTTCAAGAATCTTTAAAAGAGCTAAGCAATTTCTATTAAAATAAATTACAGATTTGGTTCCATGTCTTAATTCCTGGAAAAACATAGTTTAAATTAGATTACCATTAAGTGGTTCATACCTAGTTGGCAATGAGATTTTTAATGATTTAGTATCAACATAAGAGCATTTATTAGCTGAATGAAACTCCACAGTGGTCAGTCTTTGGGCAACTCAGTGAGGAATCCATTCAGATTAGTTCACTTAAAGAAAAAGAATCTCAAGAAAATAAATTCTTTACTATTTTTGAATAAGGATGTAAGAAAAAAGAGCTATCAAATATCCCTTCCTGATACTAGGTAACAAAACTGATTGTTACCAAATTAAGACATTTAAGATACAGTTAATGGTGGTCTTTGCTTATAAACGTGAACTTCTGAGGCCTTTTGGATATATTATTTTCCAAGAACATAGCTAACTTTTTCTGGAGCCACACTTTTATCCAGGTCTTTTTGTATTAGGCTAGGGTAATGCTTATATTTTATTCATCTTTGTCTGTAAAGCTAATATGCTCCATGTCATTGCACTGGCATCATGGTGCTGCTATGTGTAAAATAGAATAACTCAGCTTTTAGAATCAACTAGGTCCTCATTGGGCTATTTTCTGCATTCTGGGGATACTATAATGAAATTAGACAATTAGGAAATTAATGCTGTCCGAGCTGCATCATATATATGCTAGCCTCTAGTGACATGTTTATTTAAATTTGAATATAAATTAATTAAAATTTAAAAATTCAGTTCCTCACTCTCATTGGCTAAATTTTAAATGATCAGTTGTCACATGTGACTGATTTCTACTGTATTTGGACAACATAGATATAGAACATTTCCATCATTGCAGAAAGTATATTGGGCTGTGGTGTTCTAAAGAATAGCAATACAGATATTGAGATACAACTCTATTTGGGTTATTTAGCCTCAAGAATAGGTGTGTGAAATAGCTGATGACAGTCATTGGCTATATGAAGAGCTATAATAAGCATCTTGTAACTTCAGAAAGGAATAAAATATTAAGCTCAGGTAAAATTGAAGCAGGAAAGATTTACATTAGACTCTTTAAGTACTGGAATCTAGTGAATATGTAGAATATGCAAAAGTTTTCTGGATTGTTGATAAAAATGTGTAGAACAATAATTTCTAATGTTATAACATAAAAAAATCACATGTATGGATATTGTCCGTTTATAAAAGTAAGTTTAAAGAAATCCACATATCATTTTCCCCGGTGCCCAACCCTGAGTGTAATGTTGCCATTAGTGTCTGTTTGAAAAACCACCTGAGGAAAGAGAATTTCTATGATCAGTAATGCTTTGAAATCAGTATCTAAATGTAATTTTAAAATGGTGTTTTATATTTGTGTGAGACATATTGTTTAGTCAGCCCCAGTTAACATCTGTTGCTCATGTGGCTTCTTTGACTTCTCTTAATAACCCTGAGCCTTGCCACCCAGAGGTTTGTGGTTCATGGCTGGGAACCACTGGTATACACATTTACCTCAGAGGGGGTTAAAAAGAGTTTGACTGGAGACTATAGGCAGAGGCAAACGACTTTTCACTGTTCTTTCTGGACCTCAACTTTGTGATTAATTGCTTCTGCTCATATGTTTGAGCTTTGTTACTTTTCTTTTCTGGCCTCTCTCCAGATTTTTACTGGTTTGATCTGAAATGGAAATTTTCATTTGATTTAAAATCAAGTCATTGTACACTTTTGAAAGCTCGATGATAGCTTCTCATGACTTATCTTTAGAACCCTGAAAGATCATTTTATTAAATTAAAGCCAGATGATGATGTCCATTGGAAGCAGCAATGTACACACATTCTACTTCCAGCAGGACCTCAATTAAGAACATTTAAACATGAAAATTTTGTTTCCTTTTCAGTCATGCATCCTTGAGTTCCTTGAGAATTAATTCTTCTTCTTTCCTTTCTTCCTCCCTCCGTCCCTCCCTCCCTTCTTTTCTTTCTTTCTTTCTCTTTCACTCTCCCCCTTCCTTCCTTGTACATTAATAATGTAAGTCTGTGAACATCTCATTGAAAAGGATTAGCTCTTAGGAAAAAAGGTATTTGAATTCTTGATTTGTATTCATCAGTCTAGGATTAGGAGTTTGGGACCATTGATTATGGCTCTGGGAAAATTGGTTATCTTGTGCATAATCTCATGTGGACAACAAAATCTGCTAGGGAAGCAATTATGAGTTCATTTTGTTTTAATCTTGCTTTATTCTGAAGACTAAACTCTGGTGGCAAGCAAACATTCAACAGTCTAGCCAAGGAAGCCTGCACCATGGTTCAGTGAAACCCTCAATCCCTTCAGTCAGTTTAAGAACAATGTTTCTTTCAGAAGTGCCAGAGGCACAGCCTGTAGAAGTCAACATTCAGGTCATCTTAGCTATAGGAATTGCCCTCTCTATAACTGAAGATGAACATTTCTCTCTAGCCTAGCGTAGGAAAAAATAAATTCTTTTACAACTTGGGCTATAAAGACATGTGACTGATGAACATCATCTTTAAATTTTTAGGGTCCATAAATTCTTAAGAATGGGTAAGAAAAAATATTTTATTTTTTAATTTTTATTTTTACTTTATTTTACTTTACAATACTGTATTGGTTTTTGGCATACATTGACATGAATCCACCACGGATGTACATGAGCTTCCAAACATGATCCCCCCTCCCACCTCCCACCCCATATCAGCCCTCCAGATCATCCCCATGCACTAGCCCCAAATGCAGTGGTTTAAGGAGCACTTACTGAGTATCAGCTCTTTGCCAGACACTGGGGCTATGATGCTGTTTAATGGGAAAGCCAAACAAGTCAACCTGTGTTTACAGCATAGTGCACTTAGTTTGGTATTAGAGTGGTACAAATATTTCCATGGTAGTGCAAAAGAGAGGCACCCAGCCTGCCTGTGTCAGTGAGAGGGGGTTGCTGCTGCTGCTGCTAAGTCACTTCAGTTGTGTCCAACTCTGTGAAACCCCATAGATGGCAGCCCACCAGGCTCCTCTGTCTCTGGGATTCTCCTGGCAAGAACACTGGAGTGGTTGCCATTTCCTTCTCCAATGCATGAAAGTGAAAAGCAAAAGTGAAGTCACTCAGTCGTGCTTGACTCTTAGCGACCCCATGGACTGCAGCCTACCAGGCTCCTCCTTCCATGGAATTTTCCAGGCAAGAGTACTGGAGTGGGGTGTCATTGCCTTCTCCAGAGAGGGGGTTAGGATTAGATAAGTTTTCCTAGAAGATGTAGTGTCTAAGCTGAATGGTGAATGATTTTTTTCAATGGTAAAGAGACAGAGTTGGGGAAAATTGAGGTCATAAGGAAGATGTGTGCAGAGTGCTATGAGAGTTCTGTTTAGGTAGAATGTAAACAGCAAATTATTGAGTATCAGGACATTTAGAAACAAAGAATGTCAGCAAACTTTCCTTGAATGTCACATGATCATCTCTTTCTTCTTAACTCAATATCCCAAACAAAAATAACTGAAGAAAAATACAAATATATGCAAACATGCACACAATTTTCAAATATAAGAGAAGCAAGTGCTGTGAAAACAATACAGTATTTGAAAGAAGTTTCAGTTTAGTTCAGTCGCTCAGTCGTGTCTGACTCTTTGCGACCCCATGAATCGCAGCACGCCAGGCCTCCCTGTCAATTACCAACTCCCAAGTTTACTTAAACTCATGTCCATCGAGT
>SJYV01051819.1:61886-74529 GCA_006410875.1 Neotragus pygmaeus
GGTGATGCCATCCAGCCATCTCATCCTCTGTCATCCCCTTCTCCTCCTGCCCCAATACCTCCTGACATCAGGATCTTTTCCAATGAGTCAACTCTTCGCATGAGGTGGCCAAAGTACTGAGGTTTCAGCTTCAGCATCAGTCCCTCCGATGAACACCCAGGACTGATCTCCTTTAGAATGGACTGGTTGGATCTCCTTGCAGTCCAAGGGACTCTCAAGAGTCTTCTCCAGCACCAAAAGTTCAAAAACATCAATTCTTCGGTGCTCAGCTTTCTTCACAGTCCAACTCTCACATCCATACATGACCACAGGAAAAACCATAGCCTCGACTAGACGGACCTTTGTTGGCAAAGTAATGTCTCTGCTTTTGAATATGCTATCTAGGTTGGTCATAAATTTCCTTCCAAGGAGTAAATGTCTTTTAATTTCATGGCTGCAATCAGCATCTGCAGTGATTTTGGAGCCCCAAAAAATAAAGTCTGACACTGTTTCCACTGTTTCCCCATCTATCTGCCATGAAGTGATAGGACCAGATGCCATGATGTTCGTTTTCTGAATGTTGAGCTTTAAGCCAACTTTTGAACTCTCCTCTTTCACTTTCATCAAGAGGCTCTTTAGTTCTTCTTCATTTCTGCCATAAGGGTAGTGTCATCTGCATATCTGAGGTTATTGATATTTCCCCTGACAATCTTGATTCCAGCTTGTGCTTCTTCCAGCCCAGCATTTCTCATGATGTACTCTGCATATAAGTTGAATAAGCAGGGTGACAATATACATACAGCCCTAACATACTCCTTTTCCTATTTGGAACCAGTCTGTTGTTCCATGTCCAGTTCTAACTGCTGCTTCCTGACCTGCATATAGGTTTCTCAAGAGGCAGGTCAGGTGGTCTGGTATTCCTATTTCTTTCAGAATTTTCCAGTTTATTGTGATCCACTCATTCGAAGGCTTTGACATAGTCAATAAAGAGGAAATAGATGTTTTTTTGGAACTCTCTTGCTTTTTCGATGATCCAGCGGATGTTGGCAATCTGGTCTCTGGTTCCTCTGCCTTTTCTAAAACCTGAGGTCAAAGTTAAAGCATCAGTCAAGAAACTAGACTGCAAATCTTGTCAGAGCCAGAGAGAGCGAAGAAAGAAAGCTTTAGTTCTGATTAACTTTGAAAACCAGAATTTCACCCCAATAGCTCCTCCAGTAGCCTAACAAATACTCATGGAGTTATTGATTATTTATTTTGATGGTTGTGATGCAGCAGCAAGTTGGAAACATCAGAAAGAATAATTGTTTCCTCAATTCATAGCGGACACGCTTTGTTCTTCAGCTGGTGGAGTCTCTATAGCAGACAGCTAGCCACATCCATGCTCAGTCTCATTTACAACTTGCTGCCTGCTAGGCTCAAGCTCCAATGTAGTCTTGGCCTGAAACACTTTCTTCCATACCTTCCCTGGAAAAGGAAAAATTAAAGGTATTCTCTATGTAAATAAAACACCATTCTGTTACTTAAGGATTCGGGCATTTTAGTTCTTCATTAACCTTCTTTGAAGTATGGATCACAGCACATCTGTAAAGTGCCCTAGGCTTTTATGAGGCTATTTTTAGATTTTTAACAAATTTAACAATTTCTACTGTAAGAATGTCTTTAAAAAAATAATTAAGATTAGAAAAACATATCACTTTAATTTTCTTCTGTTTTAGTCAGGAACTGAGATTTTCATACTGGTCAGAAAAGAACATTTCCTGAAAGCAACAGATTTTTACAAAGCCAGGGATAATTTTTATATTCTTTCTTGGCACAGTATGAGGAGAATTATAAAACTCATATGAAAACTGATAAAGAGTACAGAGCATGTTCTTTGTTTCTTGGCAAAAGAAGCTTCGTCTGTCCCAAATGCTGTAGTTGAAAGAAACATAAATCCACCCCCAAAAGAGCCAAAATCATATTTGGATTCAAGTGAGAAACCACTTTTCTGGTTACGCTTAGGTGGCATCCTTTGGCTGGTTCTTATAACACTCCCCCACAGTAGAAGGCTTATGAGTTTGTCTAAGTGGGTTGAATATGCAGTGCCTTTTCATTCAAAGAAACTCAATCCACATATTTTACAGAAGCAGGAGTCTGTCCTTCGAGGCTGCTTGGGAAAGAATGTCTTGTGGTGAGTATCAAGCCACCTGAACAAATATGAGCACAGTAAGGGTCTCCCCATGAGGACTTTCTCAGAATGGAAGGTGGAGAAGCCACTGTTTTCATCTCTAGGAAAGCTGAGAGTTTAATTTCTTAAGAGAGATAGGACTCCGTCTGGGCCTGAGTTCTGCCCTGTTTAAATCTTTGGAGTGAAGGAGGTGGCAGGCATGTGCATAGATCTGCTATTGTGAGTCACAGAGCCTTACTTCAGGAGGGATAGCAAAGCCAGATTTAAGAATGAGCCCATAGACCCTGTTAATTTCTTATCAGCTCCATTTTGGATGCCAGAGAGGAAAGGGGGAATGGGAAAAGTATAATGGATTATTGCAGTGAGGAAAGGAATGCATATTGCTGTTTATTTGAACATCTGTGAAAAAAACCACAAAGGAGAAGCAGGCATGAAACATGACAGACCTTTATAATTGGGAGATGTCTTAGGTTAATATACTTTTAGGTCTAGGATCATTGTGATACTTAGGCACAGGTATTCAAATAGAATGATACCCTAACTTGCTAGTAAACAGTACTTTTGGTTTGAGGTTGAATAATACTTTTGGCTTGAGGTTGGGCTGCTCATGGAATCACATTACCCAAGAAAGTTCTTATAACAGGCTAAAAATACCTCCCTCCCCACCCCCAAAGATATCCACCTCCTAATCTCTGTATACTGTAAATGTTATTTTGAAAAATAATTTTTGTGGATGTGATAAAGTTAAGGATCTTGATATGAGATTATCCTGAATATTTGTGTGGGTCCTAAATGCCATCACATGTGTCCTTATGAGCAATTGGCAGAGGGAAATTATACAGACAGAAGAGGATGAGGCAGTGTGACCACATAGGCAGAGATTGGAGTGATATACTCACAAGCCATGGAATGCCAGCAGCCACCAGAAACTAGAAGAGGCAAGAAATGGATTCTGCCCTAGAACCTTCAGAGGGAATGTGGCCCTACCAACATCTTGATTTGGGGCAAGTGATACTAATTTTAGACTTCTGGCCACCAGAACCAAAGATAATGCATTTCTGGCATTTCAGACTGCCCTGTTTACATGATTACTATAATTGTTGTTTTGTTTTTTTGTTTTTAACAGCAGACATAAGAAACTAATGCAGTTCTGGTATCAGGCCACTGAAAAATTACTGAGAACTCAGGACTATTAATATGGACATGTGTTACAAACTAGAGAGAAAAGACCACAGTTCAAGAGCTGGTCACCCTGGTCCACGGAGTCCAGGATCAGGGGTGGTAAGTCTCCAGAGAAGACCGGAAGAATTGAGCATGAAGAAAAAGGATGTGGTGCAGCTAAGTGACCAGACAGAGTCATGAGAACAGTGGATTCTAGCAGCTTATGTGAGTGGTTTGGCCTGTCCTTGTAGGACTGAAAGAAGACCCTAAGTCATATGCCGTCATCCCAAAACACTGAATTCATAGGGCCACATGGAACACAAAATAATGCTGTCGTTTCTGGATTGCCACCAGAAGCAGTGCATCAGCAGAATCAGGGAATTTGGTGAGCCTGAAATACTCATATGCCTTTTATCTTCTGTTGTCCAAATCCTGTCTTTACCACATTCCTCCATCTCCACTGCTAGAGAAGAGTGAAAGGAGAAAGTCTGATGGCTGAGGACAATTTGGACTGAAACAACTTCATCCATAAAGTGAGCCCATGACTCAGGTTGCTTATATGTTTTCCTCTGCTGCCTTCATTTATTTTCTGTTTTCCTCACTTCATGCAGTTTATTGCTACATTAGAGGAGTTGATATACAGCATTCTGAGTCATTTTAAAGAAAACATATTATTTGTCTATCCACTGATTATCTATATATCTATCTATATGAAGTCCTAATGAAAATGAAATCCTTTAGAAAAACTAATTTAGGGATTATTATAGGTTTGGAAATGTCTCAGAGACAGAGTTTTGAGAACAGAGAAACTCAGATGAGTGAGATTTACCCATACTGTGAGGTTACAATCTAAATTGTCTGTTTCAGCTTTCTCACTTAGTTTTATTTGTTTATATGAGTCATCAATTCAAGCACCTACTAAGTTCGGGTCGTGTGCTATGTGTGTGAGCTATAAAGCTTGAGAAGCTGCCATTCTGTCCTTAAGGGCTGCAGAGGCTTAAGGACAGAAGGCTGGTGGCTTGCTCAGCTTTCTTTTTTAAAATTGGAATTTTTACACTTTATCTCTTTTACCATAGACCTCATCTCTCCCTACTGTGTTACATATAAATAGCTTTATATATTTACTTTACCTGCCTGATCCCTGAAGACAACGGAGTTTGAGAGACCTGACTTGAATTTTATTTGGGAAGAATAGTCTTTGGGGGCTGTCCTCATTTCAGACTTTAATTCTTGAATCATTATCAACCTTTCATGGCAACCGGAGACATGGAGTCTGGGACCCATGACTAGAATGAATGAGCTGATGGAAAAGGCCTGTACACTGACTAAATAGGGATACAGCAGCAGCATTGATGTCTTGGTTGGAGACTGGAGCCTGCTAACAAAAATTCAAAGTGCTGAAAGTCTGATTTTGAGTCCTGAGAGAAAAACATGATTCCTTAGGGAGAGCTAGGAGTCACGTTTACTCTTTTAGGGATATAAGAATTCCATGGACAGAAGACTAATCCAAATCCTAGTTGGACGGCACTGGCATGGTCACCTAGTAACTACAAGGACATTAAAGAGCCAGTTCCTGAGGATTATTTATGACCTGAGGCAAGTCAGCAGACTTTGTGTGTCAGATGACAATCCCCAGGATATTCTAGATGTGAAGAAAAATGACTGTGAAGAAAAAAGAATTTAAGTTTGAACCAGAACTTGCTCTTATTGTAATCAGTGCCTAGAACAGCACCTGGCACAGAGTAGGTACTTAATAAATATTTGTTGAATTGAGTCATTTTGTGTACTTGGGCTGGGTGAGTTGGAGGTGGAGTGAAGCAGGGATGTGGTTTGAAGCTCATGAAACTCTTTTATTCTTTTTTTTAAACAAAAGCTTATTTCTAAAAGATAGAAGAGCCAAGGGGGTAGGATAACTTAATCTGTTGTTCAGAGCTTTTGGGTACAGACTTTCAGTTCCTCTATGTGTTATGATGGATGAGAGGAAGTTCCTTAAGAATGCTGCAGCAGATTGTGACTTTCAAAGAAAAAATGGCTGCGGGCGGCGGGAGGGGAGGGGGCAGGGGGGTGTAATGTGTGAAATGTGTTAAGGTGGTCAAAGGGACCAAACTTTCAGTTAGAATATAAATGAATCCTGGAGATAGGATAAACTACATGGTGTCTGTAGTCAATAATACTGTATTTTATATTTGAAAGTTGCTAAGAGAGTAGGTCTTAAAAGTTCTCATCGGAGGTAAAAAAATTTGTCACCATGTGTGGTGACGGATGTTAACTAGGCTTATTTTACTTTGTAATGTATACTTTGCAATATATACATATATTAAATCATTACATTGCATACCTGAAACTAATGTGTCAATTATATTGCAATAAAATGAAAATTAAGTCTTTTCTCTAAAAATGCACAGCATGCTTTTAAAAAACATATCTGTTTTAGCTATAGTGTTAGAGGTTTATGAGTATTAGAAGCTAGTACTTGAGAAATGGTGTTTTTCATATCTAATTTTCCAAATCCCAGCAACTAAAAAAATGGAAGAAAGCAGCTCTGTGTGTTGTCCAGATTCAATTTAATTCAAAATAATTTATTAAACAATAATGGTGGAAGACAGTACAAAATTGGATGCAAAAACTACCCTCAGGTAGCTCAGAATCTATAGTTCTAAACTGTTCATCTGGGAATTCCCTGGTTGTCCAGTGGTTAGAACTCAATGCTTTCACTGCTGAGACCTAGGTTTGATCCCTGGTCAGGGAGTTAAGATCCTGCAAGCCACTTGGCACAGCAAACAAAACGAAATAAAACAAGCCTCAAGGTTTTTATAGGTCAGCCCCATCAAGAAATAACCACAATTTTTATAATGATGACAATACAAATAATAAATACTAGTGGTAACAACAACCACTAATATGAAAGGTCTACTCTAAGCCAGTTGCTATGTTAAGCTCTATACCCACATTCATTGCTATATTTAAACCTTGCAGCAACCTTAAAAGGTAGGAGTAGTTGTTCAACTTCAATAAATATGGAAGCCAGAACTGAGTAATTAAAGAACTTGTCAAAGACTACACAGCTAGTAAAATACAACCAGGTCATAAATGCAAGTCAGTTTTGTTCTGGATAGATGCTTCTTTCTTGCCTTTCATCACATTGCTTCCCCATCCCATACTCATCCCATACAGAAGAAAACGAGCATCCTTTTTTGCATCACGTAATTTATATAGGGTTATATAGGATTGTCTCTGGGCTAAGCACAATACTAGATGATTTTTTTGGAACGTAATCACTAATTCTCACAAATACTCCATAGGAAAGATATTTTGAGACCCATTTTGTTGATGAGGAAGCTGTTCAGAGAGTTTAAGTAAGTGGACCATCATCAAAAGTTAATAGACACAGATCTGGCATAATCCCTGAAGCCTCCTGTGTAGCTGTATTAAGTGATTATACAGCATGATTTGTAAAGAACTGAGTAGTCCTCAGAAAATTTCCACTTCCCCTTAAGCTTGCTGCAAGGATCATAATTCCACCTTTAGAAATTTATTTATTTGAGCTAATTAACTTCTCCCTGGTATGAGAAAAGGTTACTATGGAGGTAGGGATTCTGATGGAGAAACTAAGAAGTGGATCTTTCTGTAATATGGGGTCTCACTATCAGAGAACTAGCCTGAATGAAGAGCCCCAAAGGGGAGCTCTTGGAAACCACAGGCCAACAGAAGGCATGGCAGTGTTGTAGGACAGTGGGAAAGTATCCGACTCTGCCAGTGGGGCATATTGAAGGACAAGTTGGTTAGAGCATCTTAAGACATTCAAAATGCCGAGTTTGTCAGATTTCTGATTCAGCAAGCCTAGGTTGGGGGCCTAAGAATTTGCCTGGCTGGCAAATTTCCAGGTGAAGCTGAGGTTGCTAGTTTAGGTTGCCAGTTTATAGCCTGGTACAGAGAATTGTGAGGTACAGTGATATCTGGAGGAGGAGAAATGTCTGCCATTATTTGGTTATCTTCTGTTTGGTATTGTATCCAAGGGATGATAGGGGGAGAGACATAAATAGGGGAGGGAGAAACCAATGGGAAATTTAAGACTTTCTTTGTGTTAGCACCAGATATTTTATATTATCTCTCATTTATTAGTCTCTAAAGAGAAAGCTTAAAAAATATGTAAGTTCATCACTTCATGGCGATTAGATGGGGAAACAGTGGAAATAGTGAAAGACTTTATCTTTTGGGGCTCCAAAACCACTGCAGATGGTGACTGCAGCCATGAAATTAAAAGACGCTTGCTCCTTGGAAGNATCATGGCATCTGGTCCCATCGCTTCATGGGAAATAGACGGGGAAACAGTGGAAACAGTGTCAGACTTTATCTTTTGGGGCTCCAAAACCACTGCAGATGGTGACTGCAGCCATGAAATTAAAAGACGCTTGCTCCTTGGAAGAAAAGTTATGATCAACCTAGATAGCATATTAAAAAGCAGAGATAATACTTTGCCAACAAAGGTCCATTTAGTCAAAGCTGTGGTTTTTCCAGTAGTCGTGTATGGATATGAGAGTTGGACTGTGAAGAAGGCTGAGTGTTGAAAAACTGATGCTTTTGAACTGTGGTGTTGGAGAAGACTCTTGAGAGTCCCTTGGACTTCTAGGAGATCAAACCAGTCCCTCCTAAAGGAAATCAGTCCTGAATATTCATTGGAAGGACTGATGCTGAAGCTGAAACTCCAGTACTTTGACCACATGATGCGAAGAACTGACTCATTGGGAAAGACCCTGATGCTGGGAAAGATTGAGGGCAGGAGGAGAAGGGGACAACAGAGGATGAGATGATTGGATGGTGTCACTGACTCAATGGACATGAGTTAGGGTAAACTCTGGGAGCTGGTGATGGACAGGGAGGCCTGGTGTGCTGCAGTCCATGGGGTCACAAACAGTCAGACACTACTGAGCGACTGAATTGACCTGAAAGTGCAAGCTTAAAAAAATATTTAAGGAAGACACAGTTAATAATGCTTCTATGAGAATATATTAAAACAACAAAAACAGAATTGGCATTTAATGTATGTATTAGAAGTAACTCAGAAGCAACATACACACTCCTGGAAAGAACTGAAACATTAATTAAAGAATTGGGAAAAAAAAACTCAATTTCCTCCTTTTGTGTATGGTCTGCATGGTTGACTAAAAAGTTAGAAAATGGACCTTAAGGATAACACATTTGTGTGAAAACACAAATTAATTTTCTCTTTAATTATATCACTTACACTTAGCAGAATTTAATTTAGTCCTAAATTTAACACACTTTGCTTGACCATGTGAATTTAAGGTACAAACAGGTGGCTTAGAATTCTTGGCTGTTTATTTCCTTACTCCCAGAGAGTCGTGTGCTTAATAACTGATGATGTGTGATGAATTTTCAGTGAATGCCTCTGGGTGAACTGTTCTGACTTGCAGCTCAGAGAGAAGCTGGAACAGAAAGCAAAGGAGAAGGTTGCAAATCCCTTAATGAAATTTTTAATAAAAGCAGCTTTGGATGCATGCCTTTTCAAATCATTGCATCCGACCATTTTTGAGAGTCGACATAACTCATCAAGAGAGTGAGTAGTAAGAATGCAAAAAGACAGCACAATTAAAGAGAGAGGCACATCTATGGCCAGAAAGTAGCTTTGAACCTGGATCAGGAAATTTTCATGGTAGCCATTTCTCATGGAGATTTTTCAGGATGCCTATCTTTCAGTTCCTTCACCTTGAAGAGTAAAAAGTGTGTAGTAGAAATTTGTATGTACCACTGCCATGCCACCACGCCAGTCTATTTCTAGAGTTTTCATAGTGAGAGGAAGAAAATTTTGTACAGGAACATTACAGGGCCAGGATTTTACCAGGATCAGAATGCAAATTGAGAGATTGATGAGGATGTAAGCTATGTGAAGGTACTTCTTGAGAGTTTAGTGGTTAGCCTCACTTCCGTCTTAGGCTGTCTTTGCTCTCCACTCCACTGAGAGCCTCTTTCACAGATGGCACTGAGGTCACCTGATGGACTTCATTATTGCTCATCGAATGCCAGAATCTCCTAGTCAAAAGGGATGATGAGAAGATGGCAGGGGTCTATTGGACAGACATTTGTGATATCTGGACCACTAAGCTGTTCTCACCCCTCACAGCAAAAAAGGTGATGGTCTTGGCTGAAATGTGCCAACAGACACTTCTTGCCTTTCCTTTCTTGAAAAAAAATAGGCATTGTCTTTAAGGCTTCCTGAGAGTCAGGACTCAGGAATGCATTGACCTCCAAGGTCCTCATGGTATTTCCTAACAAAAGTAAATTAAATAAAAAAATCAGTATGGCAAGCCCAATGAATGAGAAAGACAGTGAGAGCAGGCACAATTGTGCTTTCAACAATTACTTGCAGACATCATTAATAAATTTCCCTCTGAAGCAGCAATCAAGCCAATCCTTCTCTTTGGTAAGATGTTTAAGTGCTACATAGAAATAGCTGTAAGCAGACCAAGATTAGAACAGAGGGAGTCTTACTTTATGAGTTTCCTTTCTCCTGTAGCTTTTGAACAAGTGTTTGTGGTACTAGGCAAATAGGTTTACCAATGATCCTGTGTATATGCCCCTCGGGAGTCCTCATTCATTGACATATTTATTATATGTGCAATGGAAAGTTCCCCTTATCCCATTTTTGAATCTTTTGTGTTTTATCAAAAACAGAACGAAGTACCCTTTCTGTATGTTTATACTGAAAGTGTGTGGAGAGGGTGTATCTCAAAAGACCCCACTGAGGTGTAATTCATTGCAGGTTTTATAGGGGAGGGAAAAAAAAGGGGATGAGAAGAAAAGATTTTTTTTTTTCTTCAAGAAAGGATTTTGTGGCTTTTGGCACTGTTAATAATTTGTGTGGAAAAATAATGTTTTCTTGTGTGTTTAATCCTGTGCCAAGGCAGCTGCTGGTGCAGTAGCGTTCTGCAACAAATTAGAGGGCAGTTAAAGCGAGATTTTCCACCATCAAGAACAAAGCAAGGCCAGTTAGCATGAGGACAGCTTGTTCTACTTGCTAATGTGCTTAAAAACTTGCTGCACATAATTTAAAACAGCTTTTGTGTGAGGATGCTGCAGCTCCGGTTTCTGAGGTCTAGTTCTAATTCCAAATCAAATGGAAGCAGCTGAATTAGAAAATGACAAGTTATGCTCTGACATCGTCTGCCCAGGCTACCAAGATAATTTTTTCATCATTGCTATTGATTTGAAAGTTAATTCCTCTCAATATTAAAATATTTAATGGATGACAGCTGTCTGAAATATGAAACCTGCAGCCCCTATTTACGAAAGGAGCATTCTCAGTAACTGTGTGGCAGTTCTAACACACTTACAAATTATTTAAAGATGTATTACCTTTGCTGGTAAGGAAGCAGATGTTAAAAAGATTCAGGGCTTCCTTAAAAGTTGATCTGAATCTCAAGAGTTTTAATCAATGTAGCTTTTTATTTCACTGACTTGGAATTAAATGGGATTCCTTGGTTGAAATGCATTGGAAAAGAGCATGCTGTAGTCCAAATACCTTTCAATGCCTAGAATTTAAAACTTTCATTTGTAACTCTGATAGGCTGTAGAGAATTAAACCTAGGTGGGAGAGAAATAAGAGAAGGCAGATTTTCAGTTGGAGTTTTTGCCTACTTAAACACAGGCTGGGCACAGCTGTAGTGGTGAGGTTTCAGACCCTGTGTGAGGAATGAGGATTCAGCTCCTAAATTCACATTCATCAGGCTGAATACTAAATTCTTCTTAAAGGCCAAGTGCACTGCTGACACCCTCACTAATAGGATTTCAAAGTCTATTGTTGTAGCTATACTAAAAAATACTAATGAAGGACATTAAAGTTCAAAGAAGGCCTTGAAGAAATCTCAGAGGTCAAAAGTTCTTGGGACAGTGTATACACTTAAAGAAAAATCAGAGGATTTTGGCTAAAAATAAATAGCAGAATTTTATTCAAAGGAAGCTTGGGAGCCCTCTCTTTATACCACTATGCCATTTATACCATTAACACCTGGGGTTGGAAAACAATATACTTTTTTAAAACTACCTAAAGTCAAATATAGGCCTCTCTGAGTTCATTTTCTTTTAGGGGAAATGTAAATTGACCACATATTTAGTATTTATAAACATACATTTTGAGCTTCCCTGGTGGCTCAGATGGCAAAGAATCTGCCCACAATGCGGGAAACCTGGGTTTGATCCCTGGGTTGGAAAGATCACCCTGGAGAAGGGCATGACAACCCACTCCAGTGTTCTTGACTGAAGAACCCATGGACAGGAGCCTGGCAGGCTACATACAGTACATGGGGTCGCAAAGATTTGGACACAACTAAGAGACTAAGCACATGCACATACATTATCTCTGGTTGAACTGAAATGAACCAGAAATAAGGAATTAGAGTAGAAAAAGGAAGGGTTGGACCTCATAACACACAGGAAAATGGAAGCAGCTGAGGTGTATTGGTAAAGAGCTGCTTTGTGTGGTTGTATTGGTTGTACACTGCACAACTGAAGGGGGAACTGTTCAGATTGCAGTTTGTGTGAATGATATCAAAAGAGTTATGTAGTATACAATTTGTATGGCTACCTATGGTCATATCTGAACTGGTGTAATTTTAAGGTACCTGGACAAACTTATCTGTCTAAATCAGTAGTCCCCTACATTTTTGGCATCAGAGACCAGTTTTGTGGAAGACAATTTTTCTAAGGACTCAGGGGTAGGAGATTATTTGGGGGTGATTCTTGTAATAAGTGCGCTATTTGATTCCTTTCACATAGTAGTTCACAGTAGGGTTCATGTTCCTATGACAATCTAATGCTACCACTAATTGGACAGGAGGCAGAGCTCAAGTGGTAATAGGAGAGATGGGGAGTGGCTGTAAATACAGGTGAAGCTTTGCTTGCTAGCCAGCTGCTCACCTCCTGCTGTGTGGTCCAGTTCCTAACATGCCACAGACTGCTACCAGTTCGTGGTTCAGGGTTTCGGGATCCCTGGTCTAAATCTTCTGTTATGGATAATCACAGTACCTGATTTTCTTGTATAAGTAATTTCTTAAGGGATAATATTTAAATAATTTATATCAAGGAGAGTAGAAATGAAGAATCATACATTAGTAAGCTAACACACATTAATGTCCCCACAAATTTTTGGTAAAAGAGGCATTGTTATTGTCTCTATTAGGATTCAGAATGCTATAAGAGAGGAATACAGGAAAGGTCAGTATTAATGATGAAGTAGCAAAGTATTAGAAGCTTAAGGAGCTATTTGGTTTAGGAAGAAGCATAAAATGTTATGTTTGGCAGTAAAGAAACAGTTTGAGA
>SJYV01051819.1:76628-169603 GCA_006410875.1 Neotragus pygmaeus
TAGTTTCTCTTCTTATTTATTTTCTACAAAGACTAATTGGTCTTCCCAAGATTCAGCATTTCAACAAATACTTAGTGGGCACCTCTTATCAGAGAGAAGTGAGGGGACATGCAATGGTGCATGCCATAGTTCCTGATCTAGCTGCTGGCATTTAAATAAGAGACATAATGTGAACCAAATGCATTAACATCAGCATAAAAGCTCTGAGGATTTAAAGAAGGCAGAGATCATGTATGGCTAGGAATAAGATCAGGAAAATTTTTCTGGTGAAGGTGGTGTATGAAACGGGCCTCCGTGAAAAAATCCAGGGCCCTCAAAGTCCTGAGAGTTTAAAGAATTTAGATAGATCGAAATTTTTCCTAATATCTTAAAATTCAGTTTGATTAGAATTCCATTTAATTTGTTTATGTTTTTATGCTAGCTATTTTTTTATTTTTTGGAGAGAAAGATGTTAAAAAAAATAAGATATTTATAGTGACAAGGAGTAAGGATAATGTTGCATAACAGATATTTTGTGAAACAACTTGAATTGTTCATGTCCTCTTAGGAAAATATAGTTGTGTCTTTTCCAGTCACTTTTATGCTGAATCTAAGCCACCTAAATTTCTTGAGCAACATCATTCTGAACAGACAGCACACAAGCTATCTTTAGTCCTTTTGCTTTATTTTGTTTTGCTCAATTCTTATTTTTGAGATACTCTGTGGAACATAACTCAAAATTATCCTACTGGGAGTTAAAGGAATTGCAGTAGCTATTTACTTCCTCTTAAAGTCCATGGGGTCGCAAAGAGTAGGACACAGCTGAGCAACTTTCACGTCACGTCGTATCCTCTTATAGTTTATTCCAGAGAGTAACTTCCTGGGACTTCCTGAACTGATGGACATGCTGAACATGCTCCAGTGACCACTGAACGCCTTCAGACAGAGAGATGTAGGAAGTGGCTTTTAAGGAAAGTTTTCACAGGTGATCTCTAGGAGGGCTCCAGAATATATAGGAGAGGAAATAATGGTGTCTGATATAGTGTAATCCTTACAAAAAAAGAAAAGAAACAAAGAGTAGGATTCTGTGGTAAATAAGAAGCTGAGGAGTACAATAAGTTTCTTTACCATTAGACTTCTCAGTAATTTTAATATTCATTATAAATATTCTAAAAGGAATTATGTCAGTTTTATCAAGTTTACTTGAACAGAGAACACATTTTTTGAGAAGCAACTTTCAAAACTATTGCATGGAAGATATTTTGTAAATATTTGTATTAATAAATACTTTGTAAGTATCTTATTCCTACATTTATATAATATCTCTATATTCAAATTACCCTCAAAGGCCCTAGATGAGAAAAGGGAGATGTAGAAATAAATCTGACTTAAATCTTGACTTTAGATTGCTTGTGATCCAGTAGAGAAGATAAGACAGGTATGACAGTTATCATCATTGTTGTTGTTCAGTCCCTCAGTTGTGTCCAACTCTTTGCAACCCCATGGACTGCAGCATGCCAGACTTCCCTGTCCTACATCATCTCTCAGAGCTTGCTCAAACTTAAGTCCATTGAATCAGTGAGGCCATCCAACCATTTCATCCTCTGTCATCCCCTTCTCTTCTTACCTTCAATCTTTCCCAGCATCAGGGTCTTTTCTAGTGATTCGGCTCTTCATATCAGGTGGCCAAAGTATTAGAACTTCAGCCTCAGCATCAGTCCCTCCAGTGAATATTCAGGATTGATTTTCTTTAGGATTGACTGGTTTGATCTCTTTGCAGTTCAAAGGGCTCTCAAGAGTCTTTTCTAACACCACAACTCAGAAGCATCAGTTCTTTGGTGTTCAACCTTCTTTATGGTCCAACTCTCACATCGGTACATGACTGCTGGAAAAAAAGCTTTGACTAGCTGATCTTTGTCGACAAAGTAATTTCTCTGCCTTTTAGTACGCTGTCTAGGTTTGTCATAGCTTTTCTTCCAAGGAGCAAGCATCTTTTAATTTCATGGCTGCAGTCACCATCTGCAGAGATTTTGGAGCCCCCCAAAATGAAGTCCATCACTGTTTCCATTGTTTCCCCATCTATTTGCCGTGAATTGATGGGACCAGATGCCATGATCTGCATTTTTTGAATGCTGAGTTTTAAGCCAGCTTTTTCACTCTCCTCTTTCACTTTCATCAAAAGGCTCTTTATTTCCTCTTCACTTTCTGCCGTAAGGGTGATGTCATCAGCATATCTGAGGTTACTGATAGTTCTCCTGTCCATCATGATTCCAGCTTGTGCTTCATCCACCCTGGCATTTCGCATGATGTGCATAAGGGCTAAATAAGCAGTATGACAATATACAGCCTTGATGTACTCCTTTCCCAATGTTGAACCAGTCTGTTGTTTCATCTCTGGTTCTAACTGCTGCTTCTTGATGTCCATACAGGTTTCTTAGGAGGCAGGTAAAGCGGTTTGGTATTCTCATCTCTTTAAGAACTTTCTACAGTTTGATCTGATCCACATAGTCAGACATAGTCAATGAAACAGAAGTAGATGTTTTTGGAATACCCTCACTTTTTGTGTGATCCAGCGGATGTTGGCAATTTGATCTCTGGTTCCTCTGCCTTTTCTAAATCCAGCTCGAACATCTGAAAGTTCTCAGTTCACATAATGTTGAAGCCTTGCTTGGAGAATTTTGAATATTACTTTCCTAGTGTGTGAGATGAGTGCAATTGTGCAGTAGTTTGAACATTCTTTGGCATTGCCCTTCTTTAGGATTGGAATGAAAACTGATCTTTTCCAGTCTTGTGGCTTACTGCTGAGTTTTCCAAATTTGCTGGCATATTGACTGCAGCACTTTCACAGCATCATCTTTCAGGATTTGAAATAGCTCCACTGGAATTCCATCACTTCCACTAGCTTTGTTTGTGGTAATGCTTCCTAAGACCCACTTGTCTTAGCACTCCAAGATGTCTGGCTCTAGGTGAGTCATCACACCATTGTGGTTTTCTGGGTCATTAAGATCTTTTTTGCATTGTTATTCTGTGTATTCTGCTTCTGTTGGGTCCATACTACTTGTGTCCTTTATTGTGCCTGAAATGTTCCTGAAATATTCCTTGCATGAAATGTTCCCTTGGTATCTCTAATTTTCTTGAAACTGTCATCATTATCATAATGTAAATTAATAAGGGATGAATAGGATATCAGAGATTAAAGGAAAGAAGGATTTTTTTCTAGCTGGGACATAAGGAGCCTTCCTGAATGAAGCAGCATTGACCTGAACCTTGAATTTAAGGTGCTTTTGAAATTTTAAGAGACAGAATAGTAGCAAATTATTCTAGGCTAAGGAAGCAGTATCAGCAGAGGGCATGGAGGGTGGAATTATTGAATAGTGTTGAAAATGTCCTTCTTTTATAGATGGTCTAGTCTACAAAAATTAGACAAGAAGGCATGAACAAAATGTTATCTAAAAGTTCTCTCAGTGATAAACTATGTGTATGTGTATATGCTTCCCTGGTGGCTCAGAAGGTGAAGCATCTGCCTGTGATGTGGAAGACTCAGGTTCGATCCCTGGGTCAGGAAGATCCCCTGGAGAAGGAAATGGCAACTCACTCCAGTATTCTTGCTTGAAGAATCTCATGGACATAGGAGCCTAGTGGGCTACAGTCCATGGAGTCACAAAGAGTTGGACATGACTGAATGACTACACACACACATACACATGTGTATATACTGTATATACATAGCAGTTACTAAGTTTCTGAAAAACCTTTCCATGTTGACATGCAACCTTATGTCTTGGTTGGTAAATCTCGAAACTAGTTCAAAATGTCATGAAATTGTCTGGTATTCTCTAGGCACCTCCCATGGGATCTCTTATGATTTTTATTACATATGAATCTGTTACAGCTGCTGTCTCAACCCTGCAGAGGGCTTCCCTCCACAAAAAAAGCTGCCAATTCTAGCAGGTACTGCATTCCATAATCTGTCCATTTAACCCTGAAATTCAAAAATGTTTCTTCTATCCCTTTAACTTAAATTCTTTCAAGTACTTAGATGACTGCTTGTAATGGAAGGCAAAGGTGATTAGTTCAGTTGCCATGTAAACCAGATTGATAACAGTGAAGCCCTGCTCCTGGTAAAACAATTCAAAATTATATAATTATGTTGTTAAAAATATACCAAAAGTTTCAAGGAAAAGCTTCAATAAGACTACTTTTCATTTTTAAAATGTTGCCTAATTCTTATCCAGATGTATGCATGTTTTTCTTATTATCATAAAGTGTTTCCAGTTTTACATGCTTACTTATTAAAGTGCCTCATTTTTTTATGTTTCTCCGTATTCTTTTTAACTTTAGTCAAAGCATATATTTTTAAAGAATAATTTGATTGTGTTTGCAAAAACTTTTAAAGTGCTCATTATAAAAACGTCAATCAAAACTCAAAACTACAAAAAGNGCTTACTTATTAAAGTGCCTCATTTTTTTATGTTTCTCCGTATTCTTTTTAACTTTAGTCAAAGCATATATTTTTAAAGAATAATTTGATTGTGTTTGCAAAAACTTTTAAAGTGCTCATTATAAAAACGTCAATCAAAACTCAAAACTACAAAAAGAAAGTTTAAAAAATTCTAAAAATTCCACATCTCAAAATAACTACCATTAACAGTTGTTATACATCATTCTAGACATATTAGCATTATGTTTCAGCAAGAAAGGCTAAAACTGAGGTAATTGCCGATATTTAGATGAACCTCTTTTTATTGCAAATATGGGGCTTCCTAAAGTGTTCCTTTAAAATTTTTCATCAAAACAGTATTGATAGAGAAAAAAAACTTGATTTTGTTTTTTAGCTCCATGTTTCAACTTTGACTCTGCCTTTAAAGATGATAAAATTAGACTTTCCACTTTCCCCTCCCACTTCTGTCTTGGTATTATTGCATTGTCATTGTAATATCATCAAGTTATATCTGTATTCTTTTCCATAACCATAACTTTTATAGTTCTGAGTGATTTGATTCTCCTTTTTGTTAATTGGATAAACGGCTCTTGTATTTTATATGCTTAAGCTCTTATATAGTAACTATGTGGCTATATGTGGCTACTGAATACTTGAAATGAGGCTAGTGTGACTGAAAAACTGAATTTTTAAATCCTATTTAAATTAATTTAAATAGCTTTGTGTGGCTAATGGCTGCTATATTGGATAAAAACTCTATCTTTAATGTTTTAGCATATTTTCATATCTCTATATCAAATGTATAAAATCTTGGAACACAAGTTTTCCTTAGAAATTTGTATGCATCAAGGATTACTATGAAAAAAAAATTCTAAGGCTGTTCTGAGTTTTTCTTCCTTATTTGATAATATTTAACATTTTGAAGATCCCAGGGGCAGGTGGAGGAGGCTGCCTAGAGCAGTTATAGTGGGCAGGATCCATGATATTTTGAACTGTTGCTCATATCTACCAACCAGTGGATGCATGTCCTCATAGATATGTCAACATAAGAAAGTTATTCTATTGCAAGTTATTGGTTATTATCCCAGTTTCACAAAAGAGAAATTTAGAGAAGTTAAATAATTTTTTAAATGTTACATTGATAGTAGATGGCATAGGATATAAATCCAAGTTCGTTACTGTTTGTTCCACCACTCTAGTGATTTTATTTTTTCAGCAGCAAAAATTGTTTCCTAAAAATGAAATTTTATGTAGAATTCTAAAATCCAGTTATTTAAAATTGCTTATAATTTTATAATATTTTAANTATGAAATTCTTTTCCAAAATATGGGAAGAGTAAGTTATTGAGGTAGAAGGGAGTTAATATCCCTTAAAGATGCCTCCCATGTAAAATATGAGATATAGATTAGTTTCATTCATTGAATGAATGAAGGTAGGGATCTTGGAGGAACTGTAGTTCACTACCTTCATGGGTAGATGGGGAGAATGAGGCATGGGGAGGTGCAATGGATTCTCTAAGGCCAAAGGCCAAGTGAGTGCCAGCTCAACTTTCACTTGTATATTCACTATTCAGGCATACATTATCCTTGACTCTGCAAAGTAGATATGGTCCGTAATCCCAAGATGTTGATTATATCTTGTGGGAGCAGGCACTTGAGAAATTTTAGTACAGTGCACTATAAGGATAGAATAGATTTACCTAAAGTAAATTTTTCACTTTGTTTAATTTCCTAAGGATCTGCTCTGTAACTGGCTCTGCATCTATAATTACCAGCCAACATTTATATGTATGATTATTTTATCACTCAGAAAACCCATTAAGGTAGATACTATTATTTGCCCCATTTTATGGGTAAGTAAACTAAGGCTAAGGAAAATAAGCTGTTTGTCTGCAACAGTTTTGTTTTATAACATCCTAAAATAAAAGCATGTGACAGATTCAAATTCAAAACAAGAAAACAAAACAAAATCCCCCAAATAAAAAAACTTTAAAGAGAATGAGAAGACGAGTCACCGACTTGGAGAAAATATTTGCAAAACACGCAAATGGATTATTGTCTAAATACACAAAGAACACTTCAAACTCAACTATAAGAAAATGAACAACTCAACTAAGAAGATAGACAAAAGATACCTCAGTAAAGAAAATGACAGATGAGCATGTGAAGACATGCTCAATATCATATGTCCTTAGAGAATTATATGTGAAAGCAATGACATGCCACTACCCAGCTATTAGAATGGCCCAAATACACTAAGTGCTGGGAAGCTTGTAGACCAACAAAAATTCTCATTCATTGCTACTGGGAATACGAAATAGTACTGTCACTGTGAAGGTCAGTGTGGTAGTTTCTTATGATTCAGCAATAACACTCCTTGGCTATTTACTCAAAGATATTGAAAATGTGTATGCGTGGAAAAACCTGCTTATGGAGGTGTGAAGCAGCTTTACTCATATTTCGGTAAACTTGGAAACAACCAAGATATCCTTAAAGTGTGGTACATCCAGACATTGGAACATGATTCAGCACTAAAAAACCCCGATCTTCCCTGAAAAGACATGAAAGAAACTTTTCTATATACAAAAACGGTGGATGCTTGCCACTGTACATTTGCCAAAATCCATGGGGTTTCTGAGTTGGACATGACTGTTCAGCTAAGCATGCAGCAGTGCGTAGAATGTACAAGAACAAGAGTGAACCCTAATATAAACTATGGGCTGTGGATGACAATGATGTCCCAGTGTAAGTTCACTGATTGCAACAAATATATCACTTTGGTGAGAGATGTTAGTAGAGGGGAGGCTATGTATGTATGTGGGCAGGGCAGGTATGGGAACTCTTAGTACATTTCAGTCAGTTTTGCTGTGAACCTAAGACTTCACTGAAAAAAATAATCTATTAAAAAATACTGTTAGGCTCCTTTGCCCCAATTCAGGGTTAACTGAGAAGGTTGGCTGAGCAAATGATTGGCCCCTGATTTATTATGTTCTTTTGATTCATATTGGTAGGTAATGTTTTACTCATTAGAGCTCTAGGTAACCTTGAACTCTCTTATCAGAAGAAACTAAGGAAAAAAACTTCAACCAAGAAGAAAAAGCTTATGTACCTTGCACATTTTTTTACTTCATTAACTGTCTATGTATTCCATTTCCTCATTTGAAATGTATTGTTAATGGCCTTTTCCTTCCCATAGTTGAGGGTGGGCAGATGATTACTAGGTCATACTGACTTTGAATGGGGCATACATTATGGGAAGGCCCCACTGAGTTTATTATTAATCCCTATATATAATAGGAAACAAAACAAAATCCTCTACACAACCCTGACCCTTTGTTTCTTGTTTGCATTATTGTTTGTTGTAGTGTGCCACTGCCTGACCTGATGTAAATGCCAAGTTCACAGCCCTTTCTTTGAATTTAACATTGCAACCATAAATTGTTTGTCCATTTATAAATAAAATAAAATGTGGGAGATGATGGAGCTTGAGAAAGCATATTGTCTGAAACTCTTGGATCTCATTCTTATACAGATGTGCCAAAGCTAAATATTTGGCAAAGTATAAATTGAACTGGATGTTAAGGTTGTTCATAGCCCTCTCGGGGCAAGTGGGCTGGGCACTTGGCTGTGAATGCCTCAGAGCATTAGAATATGGCAGTTGCCTGAGATTTTTCATGCTTTTTCCTGAAACATTTCTCTCTTCCCAGTTTCCTGGTTGGAGAAGGCAATGGCAACCCACTCCAGTACTCTTGCCTGGAAAATCCCAGGGACAGAGGAGCCTGATGGGCTGCAGTCTGTGGGGTCACATAGAGTCAGACACAACTAAAGCGACTTAGCAGCAGCAGCAGCAGCAGCAGCAGCAGTTCCCTAGTGTAACCATTAAGGTTGCTTTGGATTAGCTAGGAGTGTTACTGGCTGGAAGGAAAAAAAAATCCTTAGAAACTGACATATTCAGAAACTTCCCTGGTGGTCCAGTGGTTAAGAATCCATCTGCCAATGCAGGGGACATGAGTTCAATCCCTGCTCTTTGAAGATTACACATACCACAGAGCAACTGAGTCCATGTGTCACAAATGCTGAAAGCCATGCACCCTGGAGCCCATGCCCTGCAACAAAAAAGCCACCGCAAAGCGAAGCCAGTGCACTTCTGACTAGAGAGCAACCCCCACTCGCTGCAACTTCAGAAAGACCATGTGCAACAGCAAAGACCCAGCACAACCAAAAATAAAATATCAAAAAAATCTCTAAAAAATAAACTGACATATTCAAATACTGCATAAAGAGGTGACTTTTGTTTTCTCTGCAGGGACAGATTGAGAGAAAGCAAAATTTATTTCTTATTAAATTTTACTTTTCCAATTTTTTTCAGTTTGGAAATGCCAAGAGGCTTTTGAAGATTAAATATGACATTGGATGTGCTTCTCCTTTTTATGTGATTGGTTTTTCCATGGAATTAGAGCAGGACATGCAACTTTATGAGTGAGTGTTAATTGGTCATTGAACAAGAATGGTGTGGAAGTGACTTAAGAGAGAATCTTGTGTCATGAAAAGTGTGGTAGTGCCTAAAGACCCAGGTGCTGTCTCTGGTTCTGCTACTAATTAGTGTTCTCTGTGAGAGGGACACTTGAATTTCATAGTCTCTGATGCCTCTTTAGTGTTAGCATATGGCTACCAAGGTTCCTCTTGATTCTAACTTTTTATAGTTCTCTCAATATGAGCTGGGACATGAGGAGTTGGCTTTGGACGTTCTTTGAACAATTTCCCCTACAATCTTCTGTCCACTTCGTGGAGGGAACCTACAAGAGATATTGACCTTCCTCTCTCTGCCCTCTACCACATAACAAACAGACCACACTAGAATTCTGACTCTCCAACCGTTTGTATTTTGTAGTTGAAAGAGATCTTCTGCATGTATTATCCTCTCAAAATTCTCTAAGATGGGTACTGCTATTGTCCAGAGCTTAAAAGTGAAGACACTATCTCAGAGGCAAAGAATGCTTGATAAACCATATAAAATCATCCCAGGCTGTCATGAACTGATAGTGATGTGTAGCCTTAGGAATAGAAAAGACTGGTTTTGAATCCTGACTCTGCCATTATTTCTTTCTGTAATCTTGGACAGATTACTTTATCTCAGTTTCTACACTTATATAAAGGAAATCTTAATACTCAAAAGACTGTTTTTATGTAACGTGTCTGTGGTGGCAAAGGAATGTTTTTATATAATGTATGAAAAATGCATTGCACAATACCATCCATGGAGTAAATATTTAAAAATGATAGCTCTGATTATTATTTCATTACTAAGTAATGTTATTATGCAGGCTCCAGGCCTTCTGATTCATGATCTTCCTACTATACCCAGCATCAGTTGGGAGCATAGACATTTTTATGATCTTGATCACTTTAATGTTTAGAGATCAGTTTCTCTAAAAATGTCAATTTATGGCCAAAAAAATCCTATATGAATCAGTACCTACTGGGAAGACTTCATTTTCTTGCTACTTAATGGAGTGAAAATGGGCCACAGGTCAACCTTAAAAGAACTGGAGTCATTTTTTCCACATTTTCCAAGGAAAACAAAAGCAAGAAATATCAATGCCCAGTTTTTTTTTTTAAGTTATTTTTATTAAAATAATATAGCTTATTTAAATTTTTTTGAATAGTGTAAATAAGGAAGAAATGAAAACATACTGCATATGTTTCTGTCTCTTATGAACAAATGCTTCTCATCTAATGGTATAATTTGTTTTCTTTGCAGGTATTATTGTTATTATCATTCTTATTGGCCACAGTTACTATCAGCTCTGGTATAATAAGTATCTTAAAAATATGAACTTTAATTCCTTCTAATCCTAATTATTAGTGACATTTTCATAGGCTTGAGCAAATGAAGGGAAGTGGGAAACAGTACTGGATGACTGTCTTGGCAGTTTTCAAAAAAGGTTTAACTTCCTTTCAAAAGAAAAAAACTGTAAAGTCTGAAAACAAAGCTCAGGTTTTAGAAACCTGGTTCTAACCTGTTACTGATACTATGTTACCATGTTTTCTTTGAGCCTCAGTTTTTCAATCAAAAAAAAAAAAAATCACAGAATTGGGTCTAGGACTTCCTGAAGATTTATTCTTAATTTCTAAAGTCTCCTAGAAAGTATGGCTCTAGAAAGTAGTTCTTATCAACCTCACAGGTCTGTTCAGATTTCAATTCTATATGGAGGTGGATGCCTCCTGCTATTTGCCAAGGCCTGGCTACCAAAGACAACTTTAGGATGCTACATCATTTTGCNTAGAAAGTATGGCTCTAGAAAGTAGTTCTTATCAACCTCACAGGTCTGTTCAGATTTCAATTCTATATGGAGGTGGATGCCTCCTGCTATTTGCCAAGGCCTGGCTACCAAAGACAACTTTAGGATGCTACATCATTTTGCTAGTGTCACAAAAAGTGCTGCATGAAAACCATGTTAAACTCAGTGGCTAATATACAAGTATTTATTCTTGTAGATCTGTTGTCAGTCCGCTGAGGGTTGACTGAAAGAGGCTGATCCTAGCAGGCTGGCTCTGTTGCTCTTGGCTGAACTTACTCAGATGTCTGGGGATCAGTTGGCTGATGTAAGCTGGGATCAATATGGCAGATAAACCTTGCTTCTCAAGTCTCTCACCCTCCTTTTGCTGAAGCCAGTCAGCTAGCAGGGGCATGTAATAAGAGCCACAAGAGAGAAGGCCAGCAAGGCAAGTGCTTTTCAAGCCTGTGGTCACAACATACCTGCTAACAATTTCATTGGCCAAAGAAATTCATGTGGTCAAACACAAGGCCAAAGGATAGTGAAATATACTTTACTTATCTTGCAGGATGAATTGAAAAATTGTATGGTATAAAAGAGATACATACAAGGAGGGCTGAAGAAGCGGGCCACTGATGCAATCTACTGTGTGTGTGTGTTCAGTTGCTAAGTCGTGTCTGACTCTTTGCATTCCCACAGACTATAGCATATCAGGCTTCCCTGTCCTTCATTATCTCCTGGAGTTTGCTCAAATTCATGTCTGTTGAGTCGGTGATGCTATCCAAACATCTCATCCTCTGTTGCCCTCTTCTCCTCCTGCCCTCAGTCTTTTCCCAGCATCAGGGTCTTTTCCAATGAAATAGCTCTTCCCATTAGGTGGCTAAAGTATTGGAGCTTCAGCTTTAGCCAACAGTTGTTTTAAAAAATATTCAGAGTTTAATTCCTTTAGGATTGACTGATTTGATCTCCTTGCTGTCCAAGGGACTCTCAAGAGTCTTCTCCAGTACCACAATTTGAAAAAATCAATTCTTTGGCACTCAGATGGAAATATTTGGATCTATCTTTCTTGAGACTCATTTTTCCTTCTAATTAGGTATCAAAGATTGCATAGTCAATGCTACTTTAAGTGTGGTTTGAGGGCTGGCAGTATCAGCAACACCTGGGGTTTTGTTGGAGCAAATTCTGAGTCCCATTTGAGAGCTATTGATTCATAAACTCTTTAGTGGGGCCCAGGAATCTGTCTTGTGACATGCTCCCCAAGGAATTTTCATGTTTACTGAAGTTTGAGAACCACTCAGTTCAGTTAGTTTAGTCTCTCAGTCATGTCCAACTCTTTGTGACCCCGTGGAATGCAGCATGCCAGGCCTCCCTGTCCATGACCAACTCCCGGAGTTTACTCAAACTCATGTCCGTTGAGTCAGTGATGTCATCCAACCATCTCATGCGCTGTTGTCCCCTTCTTCTCCTGCCAGTCTTTCCTAGCATCAGGGTTTTTCAAATGAGTCAGCTCTTCGCATCAGGTGGCCAAAGTACTGAAGTTTCAGCTTCAACAACATTCCTTCCAAAGAACACCCAGAACTGCTCTCCTTTAGGATGGACTGGTTGGATCTCCTTGCACCAGTCTTCTCCAACACCACAGTTCAAACGTATCAATTCTTAACTGCTCAGCTTTCTTTGTAGTCTAACTCCCACATCCATACATGACTACTGAAAAACTNTGATCACTGAGGAAGCCTTTCTTATCTCTCCTTGCTATTCTTTGGAACTCTACACTCAAATGGGTGTATCTTTCCTTTCTTCTTTGCTTTTCACTTCTCTTCTTTTTACAGCTATTTGTAGGGCTTCCTCAGACAGTTATTTTGCTTTAATGCATTTCTTTTTCTTTGGGATGATCTCGATCCCTGTCTCCTGTACAGTGTCTTGAACCTCTGTCCATAATTCATCAGATACTCTGTTTGACTGAGCCAAAGCAAAAACAACACCCATATGTGGATGTGACTCATGATGGAAGCAAGGTATGATGCTGTAAAGAGCAATATTGCATAGAAACCTAGCATGTTAGGTCCATGAATCAAGGCAAATTGGAAGTGGTCAAACAGGAGATGGCAAGTGTGAATGGTGACATTCTAGGAATCAATGAACTAAAATGGACTGGAATGGGTGAATTTAACTCAGGTGACCATTATATTTACTACTGTGGGCAGGAATCCCTTAGAAGAAATCAAGTAGCCATCCTGGTCAACAAAAGAGTCTGAAATGTGGTACTTGGATGCAATCTCAAAATGATAGAATGATCTCTGTTCGTTTCCAAGGCAAACCCTTCAATATCACAATAATCCAAGTCTAATCCATGACCAGTAACACTGAAGAAGCTGAAGTTGAACTCTTCTATGAANCTGAAATGTGGTACTTGGATGCAATCTCAAAATGATAGAATGATCTCTGTTCGTTTCCAAGGCAAACCCTTCAATATTACAATAATCCAAGTCTAATCCATGACCAGTAACACTGAAGAAGCTGAAGTTGAACTCTTCTATGAAGACCTACAAGAACTTTTAGAACTAACACCCAAAAAAGATGTCCTTTTCATTATAGAGGACTGGAATGCAAAAGTAGGAAGTCAAAAAACAGCTGGAGTAACAGGCAAATTTGGCCTTGGAATACAGAATGAAGCAGGGCAAAGGCTAATAGAGTTTTGCCAAGAGAATGCACTTGTCATAGCAAACACCCTCTTCCAACAACACAAGAGAAGACTTCTCACATGGACATCATCAGATGGTCAATACCAAAATCAGATTGATTATATTCTTTGCAGCCAAAAATGGAAAAGCTCTATACAGTCAGCAAAAACAAGGCCAGGGGGTGACTGTGGCTCAAATCATGAACTCCTTGTTGCCAAACTCAGACTTCAAATGAAGAAAGTGGGGAAAATCCCTAGACCATTCAGGCGGTCCTAGGCATATGCAAATCTAAACTTTGTGTCCAACTGATACATATGTGCCAATAGATATCACATCAGTGCTATCTCATTAATTACGTGAATCATTCAACATTATAGCTAGAGATGAAGAGGATAAAAATTGCTTCTTAATACTTTTAAAGGAGTGAAAGTTATATTCTCTGTGGTTGCAGAATTACAGGAGAGGTAGAATAATGATGTGCCCCTTTGTCAGAGAAGCTCCCCTCGTGGATCAGACAATAAAGAATCTACCCACAATGTGGGAGACCGGGGTTCAATCCCTATGTCAGGAAGGTCCCCTGGAGAAGGAAATGGAAACCCACTCAAGTATTCTTGCCTGGAGAATTCCATGAACAGAGAAGCCTGGTGAGCTACAGTCCATGGGATAGCAAAGAGTTGGACATGACTGAGCAACTAACACTTTCACTTCTCTTACAATCTTAACAGTCTTATGACTCTTCTAAGATGAAAAGTTTTACATCTTGTTTCCATTTAGCAACTAGTATATATTATTTATTGAAAATGTAACATAAAATGGTGTTTGTGATCATATAATATAATACCTAAAAAAAGATACTACTTTCTCATTCTCATTTCACTTTGAGATAGCAGAGCTGAGTTTGCAAAGTTTAGTATCAACACGTAACATTCCTAAGATGGAAATATCTAGGGTCATAACTCAGCACAGCTGTATGTTAACTATGCATATTGTATGTCACAGGGAAAAAGATGAAAGGAAATAAAGGAAAAGTAGGTAATTCCTCTGGAGAAAGCCATTCCAGTACTCTGGCCTGGAAAATTCCATGGACGGAGGAGCTGGGTAGGCTGCAGTCCGTGGGCTCATGAAGAGTCGGACATGACTGAGTGACTTCACTTTCACTTTTCACTTTCATGCACTGGAGAAGGAAATGGCAACCCACTCCAGTGATCTTGCCTGGAGAATCCCAGGGACGGCGGAGCCTGGTTGGCTGCCATCTACGGAGCTGCACAGAGTCGGACATGGCTGAAGTGACTTAGCAGCAGGTAATTGCTCACGTGATAGAGGAAGATATTATCCTGCCCATTCCTTCCTGGAACCATATGCATTATATCCTGTGTTTGTGATATAACGCAAGGAGTCATTGCTAACAGTGAATAACATTATTAGGATGACATCAGTTTAAGTGAAAAAGAAATCTGAGTTCTAACAAACTAGGCATATACACACAACATGAAAAATATGTAATGCATTACCATGACCGGTTGTATCTATAGTGGTTAAGATACTGATACTGATTGGGAGGCTCATCTGTTCATTTGATTGTGACTTATTGTTTAAATCTGTGTAAAGAGTGGAGGGTGCTGGAAAGAGCTAGTTTGCTCTGATTGATGGTGCAGAGAGGGAGGTTTCATCTGCTTCTCATATATTTGTAAGAAATAAGCTTCTTTGAGTTTGTATTGACTTTATTATCAGAGATAATCAATGAAGAGATTCTAAAAAATTAAGAGGAAATATAAAAGCCTTGAAAGCTTTGGAAATTGATGTGTTAACACAAAGCCAATTACTGATAACTTTGCCAGTGTTGTTGTCATTGTTTATTTGATAATTTGCTTTCTTCCATAAAGGTATGGAAAAAAACATGGAGCCATAATTGATACATCACTTTTCTCTTACACTCAAATTCATAGGAATTGTCATCTTTTATTCTCAATATTTTTAGAATATTCCCTTTTCTCTTTATTCTTGCTGTCACTAACTTGTTCATCCTTCCTCTAATTCTCATTCACTTTATCCTTTGCCAGAGCTTTCTAATCGGTTTCCCACTTTCAGTATTGGATGTTCTTCTTTGTAGTTGCTATCAGTGATCTTTTTACTCTTTGAGTCACGAACTCTTCCATGGTGTACTGTCTATCACTGTAGCAGAGTTTTTCAAAGAGAATGTTTAAGGTGACTGGATTGGGTAAAGGAAGAAATGCTAGCACACACAAACATACATAGTTGAAAATAATTAAGAAGTAAAGATATATTATCCTTTAATATAGAGTGATGCTGTCACTCATATTCTGCCTCTGTGTCACGTTTGGATTGAGGCAACCAAAGGAAAGAGGGAATTCTACAATACAGAGCGGTAAAAAGTAGTGTCTTCGTGAATCTGCTTAACTATATTTATAGGTTATGCCTTCCAATTTTAACCTAATGAACTCCTCACAAAACGGGCAAGTGACTTGCAAAAAAATAATAAGACAATAGTGGAACTGGAAGTTTGCTTTTTCTTAGTACGTACTCTTTATCAGCTACATTATGGGCAAATGCAATCAGAATCTAATTAGATCTGACAAATAGCCAAAAAGAAACAGAAATTATCAAGAAGACTATTTTAATTAACAAAGAACCTCTCCCACAGTGTAATCATGCCTTGAGATTAGTTATGAGAGTGATAGATATATGTAGTAAGTACAAATTATGCTTATGTATGTAATTTTTAAAGCCAGCTTAGAGGTAAATTTCAAGCTCCTTGATGTAGAATGCTAAACTATCACACTCTAGCCTCTAGCTTCAGTCCAGTCTAATTTATCTTCTGTCCACTCCTTCATCTCACTGGACTTCCCAGATGTCCTGAATAACCTGTAGTTTCCTAGACATTTGATGATGTCTCATGTTTCCATGTCTGAGCTTTTTGCTTGAATAACACTTTTCTCATCCATCTCCTGTCCAAATATGTTGTGTCTCTTAACTTCCACAGACCAGAGGGCTATTTTGGTAGGACATTTTTGTCTATTGTGAAGTGAAGTTGCTCAGTCGTGTCTGACTCTTTGCGACCCCATGGACTGTAGCCTATCAGGCTCTTCCATCGATGGGATTTTCCAGGCAAGAATGCTGGAGTGGATTGTCATTTCCTTCTCCAGGGGAACTTCCCAACCCAGGAATCGAAGTACTTCTCAAAACTTGGCCTGGGAAGCTTTAAAATACACCCACTGCTCAGGCCCCATCCCTAGAGATTCTGGTTATTTCAAAAGGTCCCCTAGTAATTCCAATGTGCAAATTTGGATCCTAGCATTAATCATATTGATTTATGGTCATCAGTTCATATGCTTATCTGCTAGATGTAAGCATCCAGAGGGTAAGAGCTGTGTTATTCTTTCCTGTATCCCTAATGCTCAAGACATTACATGGCTCTTAGTAGATGTACCATAAAATTATTACTGATCAGCAGTTCTCAATACATCAGAATCACTTGAGGAGCTTTAAAAATATTAAAGTCTGGTGTGGCTTAAGCATTATGATTTTTGAAAGCTCCCTATGATTTCAAAGTTGAGATCCAAACTGATCTCAACCAACTGATCAAACTATAAGCATTTTCAGTAACTATTCAAAACTCAAGTCCCAGCTCTGGTACTAATTAACTATATGACTCTACATAAGTTAACCTTCCTGAGTCTTTGTTCCCTTACTTCAAAATATAGGAGTGGGGCCAGAGGAATTTTTAAAGACATTACAAACCTATAATTTGATGGTTACTCTGTGTACCATCATCTAAAAATTAGATTTTTAAATATGTAAGTGGAATTTATTTTTTTAATTACCATAAATTTTAGAACTTTATTTTTGAAAGGAAATTTTATTTTAAATATTTCACACTTCCCTCACTTCTTAAACAAAACTCTGAAAATAATTTGACTTTCTTTTGATGTTTTAGCATCATTAATGTACAATTTCCTATTGTACTGTTTTCTTATATAGTATTAGCTTTAAGTGCCGTTGAATTATGCAGTTTATTTGCCCCTATACTAAATGATTCCAGACTGTTATAATTTCACTCACATGTGACTTTATTTTTTTCTTACCACCAAATTGTTCACTGGTACTTCATACTGCTTCGTTGTACATGCCTTCTACTTCCAGTCTCGCAGTTTCAATTCGCTGACTGTAAGGTATCATAGGCTCAGAAGAGAGATGTATGATTAAAGTAATAGCAGTAACAGAACAATTTAATCACTATGAAGAGTAAGGGAGTTGAAGTAAGACCGAAGTTCAAATTGTATTGACTCCTGTGTGCTTTGGTATCTTCCCTCATCTGCCAAATGGAGATAATAGTGATGATATTCAGATCAATGGTTTTAAGAAACGGCTTGCAACATGCTAGGGTAATATCTTGCAGTACTAAATACATTTTTGCAACAACAATTAGTAATGATACCTAATGTTTATTAAATGATCACTATGCTAAAGCTCAACATTCAGAAAACAAAGATCATGGCATCCGGTCCCATCACTTCATGGGAAATAGATGGAGAAACAGTGGAAACAGTGTCAGACTTTATTTTTTGGGCTCCACAATCACTGCAGATGGTGACTGCAGCCATGAAATTAAAAGACGCTTACTACTTGGAAGAAAAGTAATGACCAACCTAGATAGAATATTCAAAAGCAGAGACATTACTTTGCCAACTAAGGTCCATCTAGTCAAGGCTATGGTTTTTTCCTGTGGTCATGTATGGATGTGAGAGTTGGACTGTTANGTCTTTTCTTGGGTTTGAGCAGCCAAATGCCCTGGCTTGCTTGGAGCGGTCCTAGTTGATGTTGATTATTCCAGTATAATTATTAACAGTGCCCATTTCACTCTTAGTAGCTTTCCCACGTGGGATAATGAATCATCTGTTCATCCTATGGCTGACTCACACAATGGAGAATCTTCTAAAATTAAGACAAGATTCAGATCGCAGGTAACCACAAAAAATAAAAAATACTTCCTCCTTCTAGCCATTTTGTTGGCTGTCCAATATCCACATACTTCTTCATGTACTTCATCTACACTATTCTTCATGTGTGTGTATTAGTTGCTCAGTCATGTCTGACTCTTTGTGACCCCATGTGACCCCTGTAGCCTGTCAGGCTCCTCTAGTCCATGGAATTCTCCCGGCAAGAATATGGGAGTGAATTGCCATTCCCTTCTCCAGGGGATCTTCCCGACTCAGGGATGGAACCCAGGTCTCTTGCATTGCAGGAAGGTTCTTTACTGGCTGAACCACCAGGGAAACCCATTCTTTATGTACTTTAAAAAGACAAATGTCTCCAGTTACAGTGAACCTAAGTCTTCTTTGTAGAACTGGCTGTATAGTCCCTCTTCACATATAGGGTTCTGAGTCTTGTCAGTTACTTCATCCTGTTAAACACTTAGAATCTCCACAGTTTGACCATGTTCTGTCATGATCCTCTTTCCATTTTCTGTGATCTAAGGAATAAACTATAAAGTTAACTATTTCTAACACAGTCCATATACAATAGTTATGGAAAAGTGAGAGAAAATGAGATAAAATATGTAAGTATGCATATAACACAACAAAGAGGGAAGAACATACATTAGAGGATATACTCCTTATATCTGTATCTGGCATCTTACTCTGGACTTTCAGTCCTGAGTTAGGAATACTCTTTCACTGTCCTTTCACATTCACCTCCTTCCCTAGAGACTCAGAGTACAAGGCAAGATTGGTGGAGCCTCACATCATGAGCAAATGTCTAAATTGCTACAAGAAAGAGAATATCCGGCTTTCTCTCTCTCCAGGGGTAGGAGGCTGCTTTCCATAAGGCTCACATAATAGTGGATGCTTCCTGAGTAGAAAATGGAACAAATGCTTATCATTCACTTCCATCTAATACTTTATTGAAAGTTGTAAAAAAAAGGGCCATTGATAGGTAGGGATGAAGTAGTAGCTTTAGCTTTTAAACTTAGTATCTAGGGAATTGGCTGGCCGGAAGATTATTAGCTGAGACCAGGGGCTACTGTCTTGGAATAATCTAAGTCAAAATGTTTGTGCAGGGGGAGAAGAGTCTTTGCAAGGGCAACAATGGTGAGAAGTGTGATAAAGTGAGAGAGGAGGGAACACTAACTGTGGTGAAGAAGCAGAGGCAGGGAGTGTTCTGAGGGGTGCGTATTGGCAGAATATTTAGAGGATGATGTAGATTTTAAGAGATGTGGCATAGAATCAGAGTATATCTCTCCTTTACTCTGATAAATGCCTGTCTGAGCCAGGCTGAGAGCAAGGTGAGAGGATTGGCTGGTGCTGGGAAAAAAAAAAAGGTGGAGGAAACATAGGTCAGATTCTTGTGATGGGTTAAAAAATGATCTCAACACTTAGAAGTCCTTTGTGTTGAATTCTTAAATCTAAATTCTTGTCTAAGCCTGACTCAGATTGGATGTGTTACTATTGTTATATGTTACCATAGATAGGGCTGTTTCTTAATTCATAAACTAGGGGATTTAGATCAGATTAGTGAGTCTTGACATAGAATCTCCAAATTCCAAGAGATCCTCAGTAAGAGCTGGGGGTGGGACAGAAGTCGGTTCATTATCTACAACACTGAGTCATATGTTAGCTAAAAGGTTAATTCCTGTAGACAGAATGTGATGAGAAATGCCGTGGGGGAAGTATAGAGTGCTAAACAAATACACTGTACAAGAAGTAACCTATTCCAGGGGTCTGGGAAGGTCTCCTGGAGGAAGCGGTACTTAAATAAAAGGAGAAAACAAAAGCGGGGCGTTTCCAGTAATGTTTAGAAATAATTCAGTTGTGGGGCATGATAAAGATCAACAGATGTGGAGTGTGGATATTCCTCTATAAATGTCCCAGTTTATAACTGCGAGGAATTGAGGTTGTTCGAGAAAGTTTTGTTGCTGATATAGGAATACTGTACAAACTGTGCAGGAACCTAAATTTTTCTTGCAACTTGGTAATTTTTCCAGCTCCTATCTCCTTTAATGAACCACAGTCCCAGATTATGAACAGAGCACTTCAGCCCTGAGGTGCTCTTAGAACTCTATATAGAAATGTATCTTACTTTTGAACTTGAAACCATTACAAAATAATTGTTGGGATGCTTTAAATAGGTCTCATTAAGGTTGGCGTATAGCTTTGTGCTTTTCTTTCATGCCTGTGTTAGTGAAGGATGGTTTTAGATGTACAATTAAAGTTCTTCATACCTCTTAGAATTTCAAGAATTTGGGCATAGACCTTTCTTTGCCTTGTTCCTGCTGCCACTTCAGTGAAATTTTTTTTCTTGAGTTTTTAGCTGATGAAGGCTGAAAATTCTATAGTTTGTCTGTTTGAGGTACTATTACAGCAAGGTTGCCATGGGAAAATAGCCGTCCTTCCCTTAAGATTAATGTTTAGTCTCTGTTACAAACATGAGGAGAGATGATTCAAAAATTATTAATTCTGGTCTCCCAACTTGACATTGTGCCTACAATCTATTGTATAAAATCCTATGGGACTAGTGAAAGAAAACACTTCCTGTGTTTCTCCTACAAAACTCAGAAGTCCAAAGTATCAAAGAAAAATATTTACCATTTTTATGAAATGCAAACTACTTTTAGTTTTATATTCCTGGGGTTTTGTAATACTGAACACCCATTATCTTTTCTCTTCTGCTCAAATCTCTTTTTTGCCTTGTCTGTGCATTTTGAACACTCTGGATCAGCTGTGACCAGTATTTCCCGTTTTGTGTGTCAGGGCAATAATAAGTGCCTGTGTCACACTCCCCCACCCAAACTGTGGACTTTTCGCTCAGAGGGACAAGCATGCATAATGATATCCATCTGGGAGGGAGCTTAAAATAGTGTCCATGCCTCATTTTGCAGTTAAGAATCTGGATATGGCTAATGAGGTGTTATCAATCAAGAGATAAAAAAAAAATTAAAATCCTACATTAGGAACTGCTCCTGCCAGAAACAGTGGGTTTTGAAACAGCTGTTTTCTATTAGATGCTATTGTGTTCTTTAGCAGCAAATTACATAGATCAGAAATGTACAGTTAACGGTTTTCCCAAGTGAGGTTGTAAATGAGCCTGTTGTCCTCTGTACAAAGATATTGCAGGAAGGAGAGGAAGCTATGAGCAAAATCTTGGTAGACTTAATGCAGTTTTCTGCTCCCCCTTGAAGGCTAGATAGTTCTCTCAGAAGGGAATATATATATTATATATATATATATATAATCCCAGTAAGGAAATGATCCTAGGGAAGTGATCCTAGCAGGGAAATGACCTTTTGAACTCTGGAGAGGATGGTATTAAAGCTTTTACCTGGATAGTGTCTCCTAAAAGCCTGAATTTGATTGGTTCCAGAATTCATTAAGCTTTAAGGGGAAAAATTATATGGAGGTGGAGTAGAGGGAAGAGAGAGAGAGAGAGGAAGCCCTGTATCCAGCAAGCACCAGTGTTTCAGCTCCAAATGAAGATAAGTTGTTTGAAATTAACAGCTAAGAGACAGTCGGTGCATTCTCCTCCTTATTCGACTCAGTAAATTAGACTTTGCATACTCAAAGGCTGCTTCATGCTGATGTTCCTGCCTTATGGAAAATAACATGCTTCTTCCCCACCTCCCCCCTTTTTTTCTGTCTCTAACAGATGACAGTAATAATGAGAACTAAAACCACTCAAGTCAGTGTATGAAAGAGAACTGTCTATTTAAAAAAAAAATTAAAAGACATCTCTTAGCACCATCTGCTGAGGTACAATAATGTTTTGTAACGTGTTTTGGAAAGCACATTAAAAGGCTTCATCTGTGCTTGTCCTTTCCAGTTAGTCAAGATATAGTTGTGTTTCTCCTGTTTGATGTGGATTCTTGAATCATGTAATTATTTCTAGTTTATCTCTAAATTGAAGCATCTCAAATACAATTTTAATTGGGATTTCATTAGGCACTTATTATACCATGTGTCAAATGATAGTTGATTATTCTTAGCCTGGATATAGATTCTGAAAAAGATAGTAGGAGAGTGATGGGTACCTCTGAAAGCTGATAGTGCTCAATAAATATGTCTTAAAAATAATCAGTTGATATATAATTAACATAAGTAATTACTGCAATTAAACTGCTGTGTTGTTTTCCATCCTGAGCTTAAATATGATTGTTGTTCTTTTGCCCAAATAAAATTAATGTAATGAGAGAAAAATAGAATAAATATAGGCCTGGATAACAGAGAGATGAAAATATTCTCCCTTTATTAGAAAAGAATGGCATGAAGAGAAAATTTTCCTTTCATAAGGAAAATGTATATGAGGCTTTAACTATATCCTTTTCACCTAAACGAATTAGATACATTCAATGCACATTGAAAAGCACAGGAATAACTTGGAGATACTGGGGTTTGGTTTTTAGATCACTGCAATGAAGCAAATATCACAATAAATTTGAACTGCATGAACTTTTTGGTTTCCCAATGCATATAAAAGTTACCTTTATGCCATACTTTAGTGAGTAGAACAAAGGATTATATCTAAAAGAACAATATACATAGCTAAATTTAAAAATAGGTTGTTTAAAAAAATGCCAAAAGAATTACAATAGTAATATCAAATATCACTGATCACAGATCACCATAACAAATGCAATGATAATAAACAATGTTGGAAATATTGCAAGAATTACCAAAATGTGACATAGAGACACAAAGTTAGCAAATGCTATTGGAAAAATGGCACCAGTAGAATTGTTCGATGAAAGGTTGCCTCAGACTTTTAATTTGTAAGTAATGCATTATCTGCAAGGCACAAAAAGTGAAGGACACACAATAAAATGAGTATGCCTATAATAGAGTTAGTAGGTGGAATAAAAGTATATGGATCTAGATGAAGGAAGAAGAGAGATGTTGCTGATCGGAAAAGACTTCATGGTGAAAAAGTAGACTGCGCATAGACTCCTCATCATGTGGTTGCTGTTTTAATTTGTCTCTGTATTCTCAGCACTTAGGATGGTGCTGGCTCTAGTGAGTATAGATAGTGTCTGACTTATGATGATTCAACTTACAATTTCTCAGCTTCACAATAGTGTGAAAGTGATACACATTTCAGTAGAAACTGTACTTCAAATTTTTGAATGTTGATCTTTTCCTAATCTAGTCGTAGGCAGTTCCATACTTTCTCATGATGCTGTCAGTGAGCCACAGCTCCCAGTCAGCCATGCGATTGTCAGGGTAAACAACCGATATATTTACAACCCATTCTGTATCAATACATCCATTTTTCAGTTTCAGTATTCAGTAAATTACATGAGATATTATAAAATAGGCTTTGTGTTAGCTGCTTTTGCCCAACTATAGGATAATGTAAGTGTTCTAAGCATGTTAAAACTAGGCTAAGCTATGGAGAAGGCAATGGCACCCCACTCCAGTACTCTTGCCTGGAAAATCCCATGGATGGAGGAGCCTGGTGGGCTGCAGTCCATGGGGTCGCTAAGGGTCGGACGTGACTGAGCGACTTCACTTTCCCTTTTCACTTTCATGCATTGGAGAAGGAAATGGCAACCCACTCCAGTGTTCTTGCCTGGAGAATCCCAGGGACGGGGGAGCCTGGTGGGCTGCCGTCTATGGAGTCGCACAAAGTCGGACACGACTGAAGTGACTTAGCAGCAGCAGCAGCAGCAGGCTAAGCTATGATGTTTAGTAAACTAAGTATATTAAATGTATTTTAGCTTAATATTTTCAACTTGCTGCTGCTGCTAAGTCGCTTTAGTCGTGTCCGACTCTTGTGCGACCCCATAGACGGCAGCCCACCAGGCTCCCCCGTCCCTGGGATTCTCCAGGCAAGAACACTGGAGTGGGTTGCCATTTCCTTCTCCAATGCATGAAAGTGAAAGGGAATTCACTTAGTCGTGTTCAACTCTTCGCGACCCCATGGACTGCAGCCTACCAGGCTCCTCTGTATTTTCAACTTAAGATGCGTTTATTAGGACTTAATTCCACCATCAATTCAGTTCAGTTGCTCAGTCGTGTCCAACTGCAACCCTATGGACTGCTATATGGTGAAGAAAATCAGTACTTAAGGAATACAGTGCTGCCTGACTAAGACTAGATCGAGTCTGTCCTGAGTGACAGTGACCATACCTGGTTTACAGAAGGGTGATGGAAAAGCAAATGAAGAGGAAAAAAATCAACAGACTCAACTAAATGTGTTCCTATAATCAAAGAATATGTTCCTAACTTTTGCTTCTGGGTGAGAGCTGGACTGTGAAGAAATCTGAGCACCGAAGAATTGATGGTTTTGAACTGTGGTGTTGAAGAAGACTCTTGAGAGTCCATCGAACTGCAAGAAGATCCAACCGGTCCATTCTGAAGGAGATCAGCCCTGGGATTTCTTTGGAAGGAATGATGCTAAAGCTGAAACTCCAGTACTTTGGCCACCTCATGTGAAGAGTTGACTCATTGGAAAAGACTCTGATGCTGGGAGGGGTTGGGGGCAGGAGGAGAAGGGGACGACAGAGGATGAGATGGTTGAATGGCATCACCGACTCAATGGACATGAGTTTGAGCAGGCTCTGGGAGCTGGTGATGGACAGGGACCCTGGCATGCTGCAGTCCATGGGGTTGCAAACAGTCGGACACAACTGAGTGACTGAACTAAACTGAGCTGAACTGAATGTAACAAATTTAGCTGTAGACTAAATTCTGCTGTTACCACATAACAAAGTATTAAAGGAAGACCCAAGAAGATCATGTCTTAGTTCAGACTACTATAACAAAATACCATGGACTGGGTGGCTTAAACAATAAACATTATTTATCAGAGTTCTGGAGGCTGGAGAGTTCAAGATCAAGGTGTGATCAAATTTGGTCCCTGGTGGGAACTATCTTTCCAGTTCATAGATGGCTGTCATCTCATTGTCTCTTCATATGGCAGAGTAAGAGAGCTCTCTGGGGTCTCTATAATTCCATTGACACTAATCTTGTTCGTGGAGCTCTGTTCTCATGACCTGAGCACCTCCTAAAGGCTGTCTCTGAATTCCACCACTTTCAGGGGTTGAATTTCTATTTATGAATTTTAAGGATCTAAATACTCAGTCCATAACTCATCAGATTGTTTCCAATCAACTTAATTGTGTCCAAGAACAAGGCTCAAGACTATGTATAGAGACATAAAAATATCTAGCACCCAACAAGGTAAAATTCACAATGTTTGGCATCCAATTAAAACTTGCTAAGCATGCAAAGAATCAGGAAAATATGACTCATAATAAACAGAAAAGACCATCATTTGAGAATCCTAACTTTATTCCAAAGTGAGGAGAGAGGCAAATTCTCTCCCTAAAAAAAAAAAAGTAAAACCAGATAATTTGTCAAAAACAAATATCTTGTGGCTCTTGAAATCAACCAAAGGGGGAAAAAAAAGACAAATTGAGAAGAACTTATTCATGAGAAACTGCTGAACTTCAGATGAAAACATTGGGAATCAATCACATTCTTGCCAGGAGCTTTTCCCATCTTTCCTATTTTGGTTGGTATGGTAGTTTTACTATGTGGGCCAGGCTCTGAAAGCAATAGCTTTGCTGACAGAAGGGACTCAATGATTTTGAGTGGAAGGTGAAAAATCCACCCTCAACATCATTCTCAGCAAAAGTAATGATCCTCAGTTCAGTTCAGTTCAGTTCAGTCTCTCAATCGTGTCTGGCTTTTTGCGACCACATGAATCGCAGCACGCCAGGCCTCCCTGTCCATCACCAACTCCCAGCGATCACTCAAACTCATGTCCATCGAGTATGTGACGCCACCCAGCCATCTCATCCTCTGTCGTCCCCTTCTCCTCCTGCCCCCAATCTCTCCCAGCATCAGAGTCTTTTCCAATGAGTCAACTCTTTGCATCAGGTGGCCAAAGTATTGGAGTTTCAGCTTTAGCACCATTCCTTCCAAAGAACACCCAGGACTGATCTCCTTTAGAATGGACTGGTTGGATCTCCTTGCAATCCAAGGGATTCTCAAGAGTCTTCTCCAACATCACAGTTCAAAAGCATCAATTCTTTGGTGCTCAGCTTGCTTCACAGTCCAACTCTCACATCCATACATGACCACTGGAAAAACCATAGCCTTGACTAGATGGACCTTTGTTGGCAAAGTAATGTCTCTGATTTTGAATATGCTATCTAGGTTGGTCATAACTTTTCTTCCAAGAAGTAAGCATCTTTTAATTTCATGGCTGCAGTCACCATCTACAGTGATTTTGGAGCCCCCCAAAATAAAGTCTGATACTGTTTCCACAGTTTCCCATCTATTTCCCATGAAGTGATGGGACCAGATGCCATGATCTTCATTTTCTGGATGTTGAGCTTTAAGCCAACTTTTTCACTCTCTTCTTTCACTTTCATCAAGAGGTTTTTTAGTTCGTCTTCACTTTCTGCCTTAAGGATGGTGTCATCTACATATCTGAGGTTATTGATACTTCTCCCGGCAATCTTGATTCCAGCTTGTGCTTCTTCCAGACTAGCATTTCTCGTGATGTACTCTGCATATAAGTTGAATAAGCAGGGTGGCAATACACAGCCTGTTGTTCCATGTCCAGTTCTAACTGTTGCTTCCTGACCTGCATATTGGTTTCTCAAGAGGCAGGTCAGGTGGTCTGGTATTCCCATCTTTTTCAGAATTTTCTTGGAAGTGTGCAAATGAGAAAGGCCAGCAAATGTTCATTTGAGGTATAGTCCCATTTGAGAAAAGCAATAGGTTGGTTAACCAACCAGACATTAAACAGAGAGGTCCTAGATATGAAATAGCCACAGAGGCAGTCGGTAATATCTCTACACCTCCCTGGCTGCCTTCATTGTGCATGTACATGTGAGATGAAAGACAGTCCAATATATCCAAATGTGAAAATGAAGTGAAAGTGTCAGTTGTGCAGTCATGTATGACTCTTTGCAATCCCATGGGCTACCTGCCAGACTCCTCTGTCCATGGAATTCTCTAGGCAAGAACACTGGAGTGGGTAGCCATTCCCTTCTCCAGGGGATCTTCCTCACCCAGGGATCAAACCTGCATCTGCCATATCATAGTCAGCTTCTTTACTGCAAATAACCCTGGTGAAGACACTTGTGCAGAGTAGATCCAAGAGAACCCAGCAGAAAATAAACACTGGGGTAGGACAGAAGGTCTTTGAACTTTGAATGAACCCACATACAGAACCAGTAATAAAAGATAGAAGGCTTATAGGTTCAGAGAGATTGAGTATAACTCTGATGAATCATTGACTGACTGTTAAACTTTGCTGACATAGAGATGACTTCAAGGAAGTCAATGTTAAGAATAAAACAAGAATTTTAAACTTACTGAGAAGAGAAACCAGAAGCTACACATGGCAGGGGGAACCGATTCTATAGATTAAATACCTAAAACAAGTAAATGCAGAAAACCTACTACCAACAGCAAGGGAAAATATTAGAATCCAGAGTTACTGTAAGACATTATCTAAAATGTCCAATTTTCAAAAAGTGAAACATTCAGAGAAACAAGAAAGGGAAACCCACACTCAGGGGGGAAAAAGCAGTTAACAGAAACTAAACAGGTACAGATGTTAGATTTTTCCAAGAAAGGTTTCAAAGCAGCTGGTATAAATATGTTAAAAAAATTACAGGAAACCATGCTTAAAAATTAAAGGAAAGTATGATGCCAATCAGTTAGTAATTAGAAGATACCAATAAAGAGATAGAAAATGTAAAAAAGAACTATAAGGAAGTTTGAGAGTTGAGAAGTATGATAACTGAGGAAAAGCTCATGAGAAGGGCTCAGTAGAAGATTTAAGAAGAATCAGAAAATTTCAAGTAAGATAGTAGAAATATTTCAAACGGAAGACTAGAGAGAGCAAAGATTTAAGAAAATGAACAGCGTGCCAGAGAACATGAGTCAAAAGCAAGTTTATCAGTGTAAATATATTGGAACTCCCAGAGGAAGAAGAGAGATAGGAAGGAGTAGAAGGAATGTTTTTAGAAGTAATAACAGAAATTTTCAAAAATTTGAAGTAAAAAATGACTCTAGAGATACAAGAAGCTCAGCAAATATCAAGTAGAATGAACACAAAGAGATATACCTAGTCGTGTCTTAGACAAACTGAAAGATGAAATCTTAAAAGCAGCAAGAACAAAAAAAGACATTGACATAAGGAAACCTTGTTAAGATTAACGACTCACTTCTTATAAGAAATAATGAAGGACATGAGACAGTAAAATGATACATTCAAAATACTGAAAGAAAAAACAAAACCTGTCAATGAAGAATTCTGTGTTTAGGAAAATTAGCCTTCAGAAATGAAAATGAAAAAAAAAGATATTCTCACATAGCTAAAGGGTGAGAGAATTTTTTACTTGCAGATTTGTCTTAAGAAATACTAAAGGAAGTCCTTTAGACTGAAAGGAATTACATTAGATGGTAATTCAAATCCATAAGAATTAATAAAGAGGATCACTCATGTTTAAAATATGTGGGCAAATATAAGATTGCACAGATATTTTTTACTTTTCTTAAATTCTTTGAATGTATTAGGCTATATGAGGCACTAATTAAAACTATAATGTTGGGTTTATAACATATGTAGATATAATAATAGCACAAATGGAGAGTACAGCAAAGGTTCTGCATTTTACCAGAGTTAAGTTTCTATTAGTTTGAAATACACTGTGATAAGGTACATACTATAATCCTTAGACCAATCAGTAAGAAAAGAACTAAAAAAATATAGTCAAAAATCAACTTCTGCTTCTGTAAAAATGTAGAGAAACAGAGACCAGATTTATGCTGTCACCTGAAATAACCAAGGTTAAAAGTCCCACTCAGTCCAAATGTATGAAACAATGGTTTTTAAGACAGTGAACATCAGGAAGGGAGAATTACAAAAGAATATAAGGCAACTTTGAAGGTAATGGATATGATATGTTCATTATCCTGGTTATGGTAATGGTTTCATTTATGTGTATATATTTATTTCAAACCTTACCAAACTGTCCAATTTAAATACATGTGGTATATGTCAATAATATCAAAATAAAACTTTAAAAACATTTTGCATATCATGGATGCTTAAATTTAAAACACATATACACAAACATGTACAATACATACATAACTTACTTTGGAAGGGACTATAAAAGTAACTCATGCTAAGTTGAAATTCTCCTTATGGAACATTTATCCATAATTTAGAAGTAATTTTGAAAACATTTAGAAAATGGATAATTTAAAAGATATGGAAAAGTAGATGTAGTTAATATCCTGGTGAGTTTAGCCTTTAAATACTGTTGTTGTTGTTCAGTCACTAAGTCATGTCTGACTCTTTTCCTTTCCATGGACTGCAGCAAGCCAGGCCTTCTTGTTCCTCACCATCTCCCAGAGGTCTTCTAAGTTCATGTTCATTGAATTGGTGATGCAATCCAACACCTCATCCTCTGCTGCCCTCTTCTCCTTTTCCCTTCTGTCTTTCCCAGCATCAGAGTCTTTCTCATTGAGCCATTTTTTCATATCAGGTGGCCAAAGTATTCGAGCTTCAGCTTCAGCATCAATCCTTCCGATGAGTATTCAGGGTTGATTTCCCTTAGGATTTACTGGTTTCCTCTCCTTGCTGTCCAAGGGATTCTCAAGAGCCTTCTGGAGCACCACAGTTTGAAAGCATCAATTATATGGCTGTCAGTCTTCTTTGTGGTCCTACTCTCACATCCATACATGACCACTGGAAAGACAAAAGCTTTGACTATATGAACTTTGTTGGAAAATTTATATCTTTGCTTTTTAATACACTGTCAAGATTTGTCATAGCCTTCCCTTCCGAGAAGCAAGTGTCTTCTAATTTCATGGCTGCAATCACCATACACAGAGATTTTGGAGCCCAAGAAGAGAAAATCTGTCACTGCTTTCACTTTTTCCTCTCTATTTGCCATAAAGTAATGGGATTGAATGACATGATCTTAGTTTTTTTTAGTTGGGTTTTAAGACTTAACTTAGTTGAATTTTAAAACTTAACTTAGTTGAGTTTAAAACCAGCTTATTCACTCTCCTCCTTCACCCTCATCAAGAGGCTCTTTTGTTCTTTGGTTTCTGTCATTAGAGTGGTTATCATCTGCTTATCTGAGGATGTTGATATTTTTTGATATTTCTCCCAGCAATCTAGATTCCACCTTGTAACTCATCCAGCATGGCATTTCGCATGATGTACTCTGCATAGACGTTAAATAAACAAAGTGACAATATACAGCCTTGTTGTAGTACTCTTTTCTCAATTTTGAACCAGTCTGTTGCTCCATATCTGGTTCTAACTATTGTTTCTTGACCTGAATACACGTTTCTCAGGAGGCAGGTAAGGTGGTATGGTAGTCCCATCTCTAAGAATTTTACACAGTTGATCCAGTCAAAGGCTTTAGTGTAGTCAATGAAGCAGAAGTAGATGTTTTTCTAGAATTCTCTTACTTTTTCTACTATCCAGTGGATGTCGACAGTTTGATCTCTGGTTCTTCTGCCTTTGCTAAATCCATCTTGTACATCGGGAACTTCTCAGTTCACATATTGTTGAAGTCTAGCTTGAATGATTTTGAGCATAACTTTACTAGTGTATGAAATGAGTGCAGTTGTCTGGTAGTTTGAACATTCTTTGGCATTGCCTTCTTGTGACTGGAGTGAAAACTGACCTTTTGCAGTCCTGTGGCCACTGCTTAGTTTTCCTAATTTGCTGGCATATTGAGTGCAGCACAGCTGCATTAAACATGTTATTAAGACCATTTTTGTACAGTTCTTCTGTGTATTCCTGTCACCTCTTCTTAATCTTTTCTGCTTCTGTTAGGTTTTTACCATTTCTGTCCTTTATTGTGCCCATCTTTGCATGAAATGTTCTCTTGTTATTTGTAATTTTCTTGAAGAGATCACCACTCTCTCCCATTCTTTCGTTTTCCTATATTTCTTTCCACTGTTCATTTAAGAAGCTTTCTTATCTCTCCTTGCTATTCTCTGGAGCTCTGCATTCAGTTGGGTATGTATTTCCTTTTCTCCTTTGCTTTTTGCCTCTCTTCTTTTCTCAGCTATTTGTAAGGCCTCCTCAGACAACCATTTTGCCTTCTTGCATTTCTCTTTTCCTTAGGGATGGTTTTGGTCACCACCTCTTGTACAATGTTACGAACCTCCATCCACTGTTCTTCAGACTCTCTATCAGATCTAATCCCTTGAATCTATTTGTCACTTTGAGGGTATAATCATAAGGGATTTGATTTATCATATGTGAATAGCTTATTGGTTTTCCCTACACTCTTCAATTTCAGCCTAAATTTTGAAATAAGGAGCTCATAATCTGATCCACAGTCAGCTCCTGGTCTTGTGTTTGCTGTATAGAGTGCTTGCTATAGACCGTATAGAGCTTCTCCATCTTCAGCTGCATAGAATATAATCAATTTGATTTTGGTATTGACCATCTGGTGATGTCCATGTGTGGAATCATCACTTGTGTTGTTGGAAGAGGGTCTTTGCTATGATCAGTGCATTCTCTTGGCAAAACTCTGTTAGCCTTTGCCCTGGTTCATTTTGTACTCCAAGGCCAAACTTGCCTGTTACTCCATGTATCTCTTGACTGCCCACTTTTACTTTCCAGTCCCCTATGATGAAAAGGATATCTTTTTTGTGTGTTAGTTCTAGATCTTGGAGGTTTTCATAGAACGGTTTGACTTTTCAGCTTCTTTGGCATTAGTGGTTGGGGCATAGACTTGGATTACTGTGATGTTGAATGATTTGCCTTGGAAATGAATTGAGTTCATTTTGTTGCTTTTGAGATTGCACCCAAGTACTGCATTTCAGACTCTTTGTTGACTATGAGAGCTACTTCATTTCTTCTAATGGATTCTTGCCAACAGTAGTAGATATAATGATCATTTGAATTAAATTCACCCATTCCCATCCATTTTAGTTCATTCTTGCCATGACCTGCTTGACCACATCCAGTTTACCTTGATTCATGGACCTAACATTCCAGGTTTCTATGCAACATTGTTCTTCAAATTTTCTTCTTAAAATGTTTACTAATTTAAAAATGACTTTGTGGATGTTTTGCCAAATCCTGAAATTTTGGTTCTCTTCTGTAGCAATGCTGGAGATTGAACTTAAGGATGAATTGTAGGTGATTTTAGTAATCAACCATTCAGTATATATTTGTTGAGACTTTATGCCAAGTTCAGAAAAAGGAGAAATATGGACAGTATTGTTACCTTTATAGGCCCTTTTCCTGGAGATTTGGATATTACAGAGGCATCATTCTGAAAGTTAAAATGGAACATTTCAACCCTTGATTTTGCAGTCACTGTTAGAGATGAAAACAAGTTGTATGGGGGCAAGACTCAGGAATATAAAACTGAGATGCTTCCTATGGTCAGGGATTTAATTTACTGGGGCATATAACAGCTCTGATTCTGCTTCACTAAGCCTCAGTCTTTGCTTCATTAAAGTTAGGGAAATGCCTAGATTTCCTAATTACAAAAGGTAGTGGAGTGTATGTGAAAATTCTGGGTACACTGAGTATTTTCTGTAAAATCAAATTGTGGTATAAGTGCTACCACAAAACCAGACTATAGTTATAGCAATTAAGTGATAGTTCTTTGAAAGGCAGAATTAATATGGTGCTCTTTGGTTCTCTGCAATAAGATTTTCCTTCACACTACTGATTTGATATCTGTTTATAAAATTTATTTTATTGAAGTATAGTTGATTTACAATGTTTTGTTAATTTCTGCTTTACAGAAAAGTGATTCAGTTATATGTATACATTCTTTTCCATTATAGTTATTATAGGATGTGGAATGTATTTCCCTGTGCTATACAGTAGGACCTTATTTATCCATTTTATGTATAATAGTTTGCATCTGTTAATTCCAAGCTCTCACTTCATTCCTTCCCCATCCCCCACCTTCCTTGGCAATCACAAGTTTGTTCTTTGTATCTCTGAGTCTGTTTCTGTTTCATAGATTAGATTCTATGATTCATGGAATAAGTGATTTCTATTTGATGTGATTGGTATCAGTGTTAAATTTGTGCTAAAAAAATTGGATTATAAAGACACATAGTTCTAAAGTGGATTTTTTCTGAGACTTTCTTGAATTTTCTTAATTAAGCATTTACCCTTGCTCCATATTCTGGGAGAAGAAAGGTGGTGTCTTTATTTTAAATAATCTAACATTCATTACTCCCTTGGTAGATTTAATAGCACAGGAGCAATTATTAAAATATTATTCCTATACATTTTTGACTCAATAATTTAAAGAGTAAATTATTAAAGTGCTTTAAATAGGTTTTATCTAACATTTAAATGGAATGACATTTTATTTATTAAATGTTAATTATTTCAAACAAATTTCAGTTGCTTTAAGAATGGCATATGATTCCAGAAATCAGTCAGCCTGCATTAAATTTTGAAAACAATATATTTGCTTTGAACGTATCAATGCTTTTTATAGCTATCCTAAATTTGAGTGCATTTAAATAAATGAAATTTTGTGGAAGATTTTTAATATTTCAAAATCATGATGATATTTCGCACCAGTAAGAGGGTTACATAGAGGTATAACTCTGACAATTAGTTGGAATATAAGTTTTGAGATTCAGTCACAAGTTCAAGCTGACATCAACTTTATAATGGCCAGTGTTGATACTATCTGAGAGCTACTGATTGGTGCTTAAAATGAGTGGATAACCTCAAAATATTTTTTCTATTTCCTACATATTTTTAGTAAAATATTCTTCCTGCAAGTATTAAAAAGTGCTTTTTTCATTGTTTAACAGTCATAGCTGTAAATTTGAGAAACATCGAATTAAAAAGAATCATTATTCACTCTTATTAGAGAAAGAATTTTAAATACTATAGTTATTTAGACCCAACTTTTAACAATTGGTAGGTTTTATTTTCTTGTCTTTTCCTGTTAGCTTAAGGGAGAGTGTGTCAATTAAATCTATTTTTTAAGAAGGAAATACACCTGAAATTACTTTGTCATTGTTGTTGCTGAGTTACTAAGTCTAAGTCATATTAGACAATTTTGTGACCCCATGGACTGTAGCTCACCAGGCCCCTCTGTCTATGGGATTTCCCAGGCAAAAATACTGGAGTGGGTTGCCATTTCCTTCTCCAGGGGATCTTCTTGACCCAGGGATCATACTCGAGACTCCTGGATTGGCAGGTTTGTTCTTTAGCACTAAGCCCCCTAAGGCTCACTTAACTTCAGAAAGTGTTATATTTCATCTTAATGCCTTCTGAGTTTAGGAGTCTAAGGGTCCATGAGCATGCCCTGGAAACCAATGTTCGGCCTTTTAAAGTGTTCAGTCACTAAAGTCATGTCCAGCTCTTTGCAACCCCGTTAACTGCAGCACTCCAGGCTTCCCTGTCCTTCACTGTCTCCCGGACTTTGCTCAAACTTGTGTTCACTGAGTTTGTGATGCCCTCCAATCATCTCATCCTCTGTCACCCCCTTCTCCTCCTGCCTTCAATCTTTCCCAGCATCAAGGTCTTTTCCACTGAGTGAGCTCTTCATATTAGGTGGCCCAAGTATCGAAGCTTCACCTCCAACATCAGTCCTTCCAATGAATATCAGGATTGATTTCCTTTAGGATCGACTGGTTTGGTCTCATTGCTGTCCAAGGGACTCTCAAGAGTTTTGTCCAGCACCACAGTGTAAAAACATCAATTCTTTGGTGCTCAGCCTTCTTTATAGTCCAACTCTCATATCTATACATGACTACTGAAAAAAACCATAGCTTTGACTAGATGGACCTTTGTCAGCAAAGTGATGTTTCTGCTTTTTAATATGCTGTTTAGCTTTGTCTTAGCTTTTCTTCCAAGGAACAAGTGTCTTTTAATTTTGTGACTGTGGTCATTGTCTGCAGTGATTTTGGAGCCCAAGAAAGTAAAGTCTGTCACTGTTTCCATTTTCTCCCCATCTATTTGCCATGAAGTGATGGGACCAGATGCCATGATCTTAGTTTTCTGAATACTGAATTTTAAGCCAGCTTTTTCACTCTCCTCTTTCACCCTCATCACCTTTTTAGTTCCTCTTCGCTTTCTGCCATTAGAGTGGTATCATCAGCATATCTGAGGTTGTTGCTATTTCTCCTGGCAATCTTGATTCCAGCTTGTGATTTATCCATCTTGGCATTTCCCATCGTGTACTCTGAATATAAGTTAAATAAGCAGGATGACAATCTACAGCTTTGTCATACTCCTTTCCCAATTTTGAACCAGTTCATTATTCCAGGTCTGGTTCTAGCTGGTGCTTCTTGCCCTGCATACAGGTTTCTCAGGAGACAGGTGAGGTGGTTTGGTATTCCCCTCTCTTTAAGAATTTTCCACAGTTTTTTTATGATCTACACAAAGGTTCTAGAGTAGTCAATGAAGCAGAAGTAGATTTTATTTTATTATTATTTTTTGGAATTCCCTTGCTTTTTCTATTATCCAACAGATGTTGGCAATTTGATCTCTGCTTCCTCTGCCTTTTCTAAATCCAGCTTGTACATCTGGAAGTTCTCAGTTCATGTACTGTTGAAACCTAGCTTGAAGGATTTTGACTATTATTTTGTTAGCATGTGAGATGATCGCAATTGTTCAGTAGATTAAACATTCTTTGGCTTTGCCTTTCTTTGGGATTGGAATGAAATCTGACCTTTTTCAGTCCTATGGTCACTGCTGAGTTATTCAAATTTTCTGGTATATTGAGTGCAGCACTTTCACAGCATCATTTTTAATGATTTAAAATAGAATAGCTCAGCTGGAATTCCATCACCTCCACTAGCTTTGTTAGGAGTAATGCTTCCTAAGGCCTACTTGACTTCACACTCCAGCATGTCTGGCTCTAAGTAAGTAACCATGCCATTGTGAATATCCAGGTCATTAAGAACTTTTTTAATATAGTTCTTGTATATATTCTTGCCACCTCTTCTTTATCTCTTCTGCTTCTGTTAGTTCCCTGCCATTTCTTTCCTTTATTATGTCTATCTTTGCATGAAATGTTCTCTTGGTATCTCTAATTTTCTTGAAGAGAGCTTTAGTCTTTCCCATTCTATTGTTTTTCTCTATTTCTTTGCATTGATCACTTAAGAAGACTTTTTTTTCCCTCTCTCCTTGCTATTCTCTGAAATTCTGCATTCAATTGGGTATATCTTTTCCTTTCTCCTTTGCCTTTTGCTTCTCTTCTTTTCTCAGCTATTTGTAAGGCTTTCTCAAGACAGCCATTTTGCCTTCTTACATTTCTTTTTCTTAAGAATAGTTTTGGTCACCACCTCCTGTACAGTGGTATGGACCACCTTCCATAGTTCTTCAGGCACTCTGTCTACCAAATCCAATCCCTTGAATCTGTCACCTCCACTGTATAATCATAAGTGATTTGATTTATATCATACTGGAATGGGCTAGTGGTTTTCCCTACTTTGTTCAATTTAAGCTTGAATTTTGCAATAAGCAACTCATAGAGCACTATCCATTTTTAAAATTAGAGTTGACACTTGAGTATTTTGGGACTTGACTATGATTGACATAGAAAAAATCTTATATGCATGTTTACAACAAGCACTATGGCCACTCAGGACTGCACAGATTGTTCAATGAACAAGTCCAGGGGAATTATTCACACAAACTGGTAGTAGCACCCTCTTGAGTATTCATTACTGTCCAGTGTTGAAACTCTGTAAGTCTATCCAGTGACCCAGTGGCTTTTACAAAGTTTTAATTTTATATGTTATCTCTGTCTATTTAGTTTTCTATGCCTTAATTTATTCAGACATTCACAAGGTTATTGTTACATACTAGTTAACTATTTGTACCCCCATTGCTTCATTAGTATGAATGATCTGATTTCAGCTTGTCACATAATGCCTCAAATAACGAAAGAGAAGGCTCTTTTGAGAGTCCCTTGGACTGCAGGAAGATTAAACCAGTCAAACTTAAAAAAAAAATCAGCTCTGAATATTCATTGGAAGGACTGATACTGAAGCTGAAGGTCTATACTTTGGCCATCAGATGCAAAGAACCGACTCACTGGAGAAGACCCTGATGTTGGGAAAGATTGAAGGCCAAAGGAGAAGTAGACAGCAGAGGATAAGATGGTTAGATATCCTCACCGACTCAACATGAATTTGAGCCAACTCTGAGAGGTAGTGAAGGACAGGGGAACCTAGTGCGCTACAATCCAAGGGGTGACAAAGTGTTGGACACAACTTAACAAATTGAAAAACACACACACATACTTGTGCAGATATATTGAAAGCAATGCTGGTGTTTCTGGAACAAACCTCAATATTTAAAGCAGTGCTTTATTCAGTAGAATTGTTTTAGTTTCTTCCTTCTATTATTTTCCTCTCTCTTGGTGTCTAAGAAGTTATGGCAACTGAATAACTAAATATTGATTTGAAATCACTATGTGTTATTATACAGATGAAATCATAGAAAACAGGATTTCAGAAATATTAACCTATACCTCATCTTTTGTCTTTTGATATGCTTACATTCCTAGTGTTTAAAGTCACAGTTTCCCAAATTAGTATATGACATTTCATCTGGAGTTTCTTTTTAAATTCATGATTTCTAAAGATTCTCCCATTTTAAAAACATCTTTATGATTGCATAATTTGACTCCAGTTTAGGAATTTTTGTGTCTACTTTGGGTGATTATTTATTTGTACAGTTATAAGTTTTACAGACCTAAAGACAAGCAGGTGAAACCATTCATTGTCAGTCTCAGTCATTTCTCAGTACTTAAAATCTCAGAGTTATACACCTTTTGCACTTTCCTAGTGTCACTTTTCTGTATTACTTACTCCCTTAGACTGTAAATTTGGTTATTCTCAGGTGATTGGCTTAGTCTTTTAGGCTATAATTTGTGTTATTCCCTTTTCCATTTGTCCAGGGTTGTTGTTAATAGTTTACTTATTGGTTTTCCTGACTATAAGTTATAGGTTTACCTCTTGCGACTCAGGAAAAATTATACTTGTGTTCTTTTTCAGTCTTCTTTAAATACATCTGAACTGGCTTGTTTTATGATTCACTTATTATTGCTTTCAATTGATATTGTTCCAGTTCAACGGAGTCATTCTCTTAGTTTTCCTGAGTTCTTTGTTGGATTCATACTTCAGTCAACTGGGAAAGATACTGGGAGAATTCACTGTGAATGTAGTGCTTGATCTGTATGGAATTGTAACAGGCCTTCTGGAGTTTTTCTACAGATTATGTGTGGTTGATTGAAGAAAATAAATAATATCACAAATAAAACATTAAGATCTGAGAGGGTTTATGAGTGCAATCCATATCAGTTATATATTTACTATACCATTATATAGTAAATATGATAACTGGACCATAAAGAAGGCGGTAAGAAGGCATAAAGACCAATAAAGAATTGATGCCTTTGAGCTGTGCTGCTGGAGAAGACCCCTGAAAGTCCCTTGGACAGCAAGGAGATCAAACCAGTCAATCTTCAGGGAGATCAACCCTGAATATTTACTGGAAAGACTGATGCTAAAGTTGAAGCTCCAGTATTTTGGTCATCTGATGCAAACAGACAACTCATTGGAAAAGTCCCTGATGCTGGGCAAGATTGAGGGCATAAGAAGAGAGCATCATAGGATGAGATGGCTGGATGGCATCACTGATGCAGTGAACGTGAACTTGGGCAAACTCTGGGAGATGGTGCGGGATAGGAAGGCCTGGCATGCTGCAGTCCATGGGGTCGCAAAGAGTAGGACACAACTAAGTAACTGAACAACAACAACAACAATATCATTAATATGAAATGCACTGGTATAGAATGGGATGAACTCATGGGTCTGTACTAGATTTCCTAATAATATAACGAAAGAAGAATTTGAATAAGTTAAGGAGGGATGGTCACATTAGAGCAGGAGCCCCCTAGGTGGCATTCTAATTCCAGCCATACCAATACTTTCTCTCAAATTCTTTATCCTCTTATCTTTAGAATTCCCTTGTTGGAAGCTGACTGTTATTGGGGATAGTTTGGGTGTAGCAGTTAGACTAGTTTAAGTAGGTGTAACAGGTTAAACTGTGGAAGGTGAAGGCTGTATTTTTTACAAACCATTATCTCTGAGAAAACTCTATGTCTGGAACTTACCAGTCCTTTAATTTATAATTATCTGCTCCACCTGCCTGCTGGTACTTCTGTATCGATAAATCCATCTCAAACTCACCATTTTGAAAATAACTCACTATGTTCTTCACTTAATCAACTTTTCCTTTACTTCCCTGTCTCCATAATGATATAATAATTTTTACAAACTCTGAGGATTAAAACTTGTCACATATAACTCCTCCTTTTTCATTCATCACATCTTATCTATTGAAAGTCCTAGATTCTCTTAAAACATTCCTTCCAATGTATGTTTCACATATCCCTTGCCAGTCTGTTTTCAAGCCTTTAATACTTCTCATGTGCACTCTTTCAAAAGCTAGATAAAGAATATCTCTTGACTATTTCTCTTTCAATCTATAATATTCAAATAGGCAGATTAATCTTCATTACCAGACCATGACTGTTGCTCTACCACCTCCTTGTTCAAAAACATTTAAAGACACAATTGCCAACTAGGCAAAAACGAATTGACAGAAACGAGAAAATGGAGGCAGTGGCTAGAGCTAGAGTATAGTCAAGTTCATGTATATCACATGAGCACATTTTAAATCATCTACTAAATGCAAGAAATATACATTAGTAGATACTATGTGATAAGAGAATATGAAGGAATATAAGGTATATTTTCTACCCATGAAGAATTTGTATTTTAGTTTAGTGATGTAAGATCACATACTTATAGGTATATGATACATGATATAATATCATATATATTTATATAAGATCACATATAAGTGATATAAGGTCACATGCTATGTTAAATAATGATAAAATAGGTAAATTGACAAGAGCCGTCATAATATAAAATAATGACTTGCTTGATGAATTTTACGATTCATATAAATTTCAAAGGCCATAGAGATCAGTTTGGAATGAGTGAACTTTTATAGAATAGATAGGACTTGAATGTTTCAGAAGCAGCATATTTTGATTTGAGTGAAAAGTAAGAATAAGGATTGGTAAAATAAAGCAGAAGAGACAGCTAGGGACTCTGAGAATAACTGTATAGAGGAATACATTTTCAACTAGTTACATGGTCATGGCAGAGGCATGAGGAACCAGAAATGAAATTGCCAACATCCACTGGATCATCAAAAAAGGAAGAGAGTTCCAGAAAATCATCTACTTCTGCTTCTTTACTCCAAAGACTTTAATTCTGTGGATCACAACAAACTGTGGAAAATTCTTTAAGAGGTGGAAATATCAGACCACCTTACCTGCCTCCTGAGAAATCTGTATGAAGGTCAAGAAGAAACAGTTAGAACCGGACATGCAACAACAGACTGGTTCCAAATAGCGGAAGGAATACATCAAGGCTATATATTGTCAACCTGCTTATTTGACTTCTATGCAGAGTTCAGTTCACTTCAGTTGCTCAGTCATGTCTGACTCTTTGTGAACTCATGAATCGCAGCACGCCAGGCCTCCCTGTCCATCACCAACTCCAAGAGTTCAGGCAGACTAACATCCATCAGGTCAGTGATGCCATCCAGCAATCAAATCTTCTGTCATCCCCTTCTCCTCCTGCCCCTAATCCCTCCGAGCATCAGAGTCTTTTCAAATGAGTCAACTCTTCGCATGAGGTGGCCAAAGTACTGGAGTTTCAGCTTCAGCATCATTCCTTCCAAAGAAATCCAGGGTTGATCTCCTTTAGAATGGACTGGTTGGATCTCCTTGCAGTCCAAGGGACTCTCAAGAGTCTTCTCCAACACCACAGTTCAAAAGCATCAATTCTTTGGTACTCAGTTTTCTTCACAGTCCAACTCTCACATCCATACATGACCACTGGAAAAACCATAGCCTTGACTAGACAGACCTTTGTTGGTAAAGTAATGTCTCTGATTTTGAATATGCTATCTAGGTTGGTCATAACTTTTCTTCCAAGGAGAAACTGTCTTTTAATTTCNATAGCTCAACTGGAATTTCATCATGTCCACTAGCTTTGTTCATAGTGTTGCTTTATAACGTCCACTTGACTTCACATTCCAGGATGTCAGAGTACATCATGTGAAATGCTAGCCTAGATGAAACACAAGCTGGAATCAAGATTTCAGGGAGAAATATCAATAACTTATGATATGCAGATGACACCACCCTTGTTGCAGAAAGTGAAGAAGAACTAAAGAGCCTCTCAATGAATGTGAAAGAAGAGAATGAAAAAGCTGGCTTAAAACTCAATATTCAAAAAACTAAGATCATGGCAGCTGATCCCATCACTTCATGGCAAATAGATGGGGAAACATTGGAGACAGTGCCAAACTTTATATTTTGGAGCTCCCAAATCACTGCAGATGGTTATGCAGCCATGAAGCTAAAAGACTCACTCCTTGGAAGAAAAGTTATGATCAACCTAGACAGCAAAATAAAAAGTGGAGACATTACTTTGCCAACAAAGGTCCATCTAGTCAAAGCTATGGTTTTTCCAATAGTCATGTATGAATGTGTAAGTTGGACTATAAAGAAAGTTGAATGCTGAAGAAGCGATGATTTTGAATTATGGTGTTAGATAAGACTCTTGAGAGTCCCTTTGACCTCAAGGAGATCCAACAAGTCCATCCTAATGGAAATCAGTCCTGAATATTCATTGGAAGGACTGATGCTGAATCTGAAACTCCAATACTTTGGCCACCTGATGCAAAGAACTGACATTGGAAAAGACCCTGATGCTGGGAAAGATTGAAGGCAGGAGGAGAAGGGAATAACAGAGGATGAGATGGTTGGATGGCATCACTGACTAATTGGACATGAGTTTGAGCAGGCTCTGGGAGTTGGTGATGAACAGGGAAGCCTAGCGTGCTGCAGTCCATGGGGTTGCAAAGAGTTGGACACAACTGAGCTACTGAACTAACTTACATGGTCATAGAGGGATTATCTGGTGAGAACTCAGACCTGCCTTGTGAAGGAGGATCAGATTAGTAATTTTCTAGAGAGATGTGATTAGGAACTCACTGGGGAAACTTAAAGTAGGTTAGTGGATAAAAGTGAAATTAGGACATTGATGTTTGCCTTCCTATCTCATATGTAAATTCTTTAGTAAATCCCTTCCACTCTTTGTTCATATTATATCCCCCAGTACCTTTCCTCCTGCCATCTGCTCCAAGCCAACACCATTTTTTAAAATGGGGGCTATGGCAATAGACTCCATCTGGCCTCCTTCTTTTCATTCTCACCCCAACCTTCACTCCCATCAACCCATAGTCTTTTACCACACAGAAGACATGACTTAGCAAGTAAACAACAACAAAGCCTTGGCTTACTTTGACAAAATCAGAACTTTTCAAATGGTTCATCATCCCACTAAGAATGAAAGCCCAAGTCCTTTCATGGTATACAGAGTCCCATATGATCTGGTTGCCAGCTACCTTCTACCTCATTTATTCTCAGTGTTCCTGCCTCATTCACTCTTTGCCTACCAAGCTAACTTTCTTGTTCTTGAACACACTGAACTTGCTCCTCCTCAAAGCTTTGGATGTGATATTCTCTTTGTCTGGGACACTCTTCTCCAGTTAGTTGTGTGGTTCGCTTCCATAATTCTTTAAGTCACCTCCTCAGAAAGCTATTCTCTGATCCCCCATCAAATATTCATGCTCACCACCCTATCACTTTCTAACCACTTATTTTTCTTTATATTTTCCCCATAGCACTTATATAGCTGAAGTGAAGTGAAGTGAAAGTCTCAGCTGTGTCTGACTCTTTGCGACCTCATGGACAATACAGTCCATGGAATTCTCCAGGCCAGAATACTGGAGTAGGTAGCCTTTCTCTTCTCCAGGGGATCTTCCCAACCCAGGGTTCAAACCCAGGTCCCCTGCATTGCAGACAGATTCATTACCAGCTGGAGCCACCAGGGAAGCTCTTTATATACCTGACATAGTATATATTTATTTATTTGTTTATCATCACCTCTTTCCACCAAAATATAACTTCATGTGGGCAGATTCCTTTTTCTCTGCTGTATCCCAAGCACCAGGAATGGTGCAAAATATATATTAGGTGTTCAAAAAATATTATGTAAGCTGAGGGTTAACCCAATGAAACAGATGTTCCAGAAGAAGTAACAGCCATGATAACCCTTAAGGGGATTCAGTTCAGTTCAGTTCAGTTCAGTCACTCAGTCATGTCCAACTCTTTGCAACCCCATGGATTGTAGCACACAAGGCTTCCCTGTCCATCACCAACTCCTGGAGCTTACACAAACTCACATCCATTGAGTCAGTGATGCCATCCAACTATCTCATCCTCTGTCGTCTCCTTCTCCTCCTGCCTACAATCCTTTCCAGCATCAGGGTCTTTTCCAAAAAGTCAGCTCTTTGCATCAGTTGGCCAAAGCATTGGAGTTTCAGATTCAGCATCAGTCCTTCCAATGAATATTCAGGACTGATTTCCTTTAAGATGGACTGGTTGGATATCCTTGCATTTCAAGAGACTCTCAAGAGTCTTCTCCAACACTATATTTCAAAAGTATCAATTCTTCAGCACTCAGTTTTCATTATAGTCCAACTCTTACATTCATACATGACTACTGGAAAAACCTTAGCTTTGACTAGATGGATCTTTGTTGGCAAAGTATTATCTCTGCTTTTTAATGTGCTGTCTAGTTTGGTCATGACTTTTCTTCCAAAGAGCAAGTGTCTTTTAATTTCATGGCTGCAGTCACCATCTGCAGTGCTTTTGGAGCCCCCCAAAATAAGGGGATTAGAAGGTTTAAGGTGATTAGAAAATTTAAATTCTAGATTGTGGGAATATAATATCTTGCTCTCATTCTCCTGGGAAGACAGATAGTAAATAAACAGATACGATGATTTTAGAGGAATAAGACTGATGAAGGTAATCTTAAAGAGGTTTTCTTTTTAAGAAAATATAAATAGAAAGTAGAACAATTGAAAGTGATGGAAATGGAGTGTAGGGCATTATGTGGAGGTAGTTAAGGATATATTATCTGAGGAAATGATAGTTGAGCTGGGTCCTGAATGATAAAGTACCAGCGAAGTAACTTTTTAGGGGACAAGAATACTTTGTGCTGGGAAGAACAAGTGCAGGTTCTAGAGTTCCCTTGGGTACTGTCCCAGGGCATCTTTTCTGCTGTGTACATGAGTGTGCTACACATGAGTGTGCTAGGTAGGAAAGACAGGGAAAGTGGGGACTCCAGGGAAGTACTAGCTGTGCTGTCTTAGATTTATGAGTTCTCTTTGACTATTGTCTTTGGGATGCTGAAGACTTTCTCAAGGAGCCATATGTATGTAACTCTTGAGTGCTTCTAGACAAATGGTCATCTGCAGAATGAGAAAAGGTTAATAGTACTGATAACCCCCCAGATCAGTCCAGCACACGTTTAAAATAGGGACACACTGATAGAAATAAAACACTTCATTTGTTCTTTTATTAACCATCTCTTACCTTCTCCCAATTAGGGTTTCCAAGGTCTCAGATGTGCTCAAGAATAGACCTATTGTTTTCTATATAATCTTTTCTCCATTTTTTCAAGTCTTTTTAGTGGTATTGTGAAGTTTTCTTTATGTAGATTGTTCATATTTTGTTGTTTATCCTTAGATATTTCATTTTTGGTTATAATTGTAAATAGGCTCTTTTATATATTCTATCTGGTTGTAGTAAGTGCAGACTATTTATTTCTGTACATTTGGCCCTTCTTATCTGTAGGTTCTGCATCTGCAGATTCAACCAATTGCAGATCAGAAGTATTAAAAAAATCCAGAAAATTCCAGAAACCAAAACTTGAATTTGCCACATATCAGCAAGTATTTACATAGCATTTGCATTGTATTAAGTATTATAAAAAATCTAGAGATGATTTAAAGTATACAGAAGGGTGTGTGTAGATTATATGACAATGCTACATCATTTTATATAAGGAATTTGAGCACCTGCAGATTTTAGTGTCTGCAGGGGGTCCTAAAACCAATCCCCTATGAATGCCAAGGGACAAATGTAGGTTAACTCTGGAACTAGCCATTTTGCAAATTTTCTAATTGTAGAAATTAGAAATAGATAATAATTCTTGGAATTTCCTTTAAAATATTAATCATTACATCAATATAGATTCATAGGGTTAATAGGAAATTCTGATTCATTCACTAGCAAATATTCAATGAATGTCTGCTATATGGCAGGTAATCTTCAAGGCCCTAGATATCAGGGGTGTCATTCTGGAAGGTTTTTTTGTGTGTGTGAGAATTAGCTTCCTCAAAAGATTTTTCTTATGGAAAGTTGTCATGATATCCTGATTTTATTGAAACATATTGCCTTTGCAGGATAAATTTAGTGTTCAGTCTCTAAGTTATATCTGACTCTTTGCGACTCTATGGACTGCAGCATGCCAGGCTTCTCTCTTCCTCACTATGTCCCAGAGTCTTCTCAAATTCATGTCCATTGAGTCAGAGTTGCTATCTAGCCACCTCCTCCTCTGCTGCCCTCTTCTCCTTTTGTCTTCAATCTTTCCCAGCATCAGAGTCTTTTCTAATGAGTCGACTCTGCACCGGGTGGCCAAAGTATTGAAGCAGCAAAAGTAAACCTGCAAATCTATGTCTATGAATTGAATCGCATCTTCTTGGATGTCATTCCATTATCCAGAGATAGCCTGCACATGCAAATACAGCATCCAAGGAAACAGCAATGTGAATAAGATAGTCTAAGAATTCTGCTATAACAGGGCTTACCTCTTGCCAAGGAGATATAGTTTTTGTCAGCAAAATGAACTTGTAGGTGTCATGGAGTGTATTCCTAAAATCATCTTTATTTTGCCTGCTGCTCTTTAAACTTACTTAGAGGAAGTCATCCTTTCCCAGACTTCTTCATGAACACCTTGGTAATCCTATGACCTTTCTTGTTACTCTTAGGTTATAAAATATTTTAGTCATTGGAAGCTGAGACCACAATCCCAACTTACATTTTCTCTATGTTCCCTAGATGAAAATCTGAAAGTGAAAGTTGCTCAGTCGTGTCTGTTTGCTACCCCATGGACTCTACAGTCCATGGAATTCTCCAGGCCAGAAAACTGGAGTGGGTAACCTTTCTCTTTTCTAGGGGATCTTCCCAACCCAGGGATCGAACCCAGGTGTCCCTCATTGCAGGCAGATTCTTTACCAGCTGAGTCACAAGGGAAGCCCAAGAACACTGGAGTAGGTAGCCTATCCCTTCTCCAGAGGATCTTTGTGACCCAGGAATAGAACTGGGGTCTCCTGCATTGCCGGTGGATTCTTTACCAACTGAGCTATCAGGGAAGCCACGATGAAAACCTACCTATTGAGAAGAAGTATTGTTGGCTTCCTCTTTTTTTGTTGTTGACCTTCCCTTCTACCCATAAGTTAATTGCTGTTCTTATTTCTCCAACGTTGGAGCATGGAGATAGAGGAGAGGAAAGGGTATCAGGAAATCCCTTACTTGACTGATACTGTTGTAAAACCGCTTCTTTTCTGTCTGTGGCCCATTTCTCATACAATTTTTTTCTAACAAACTCTTGGGAGTTTGGATTGATCATAACATAGTTACTGCTGTTATCAGAGCAGCCAGCAGTCAGTCTTTAACCTGTTAGGTTTCTCAGATGACAGTCAGACTCAGACTCAGCTCATTTGCCATTCGAAATCTAAGGGTCACGTAGCAGACTCCAAGAGCTTCACTCGAAATCTCTTGTATTAGACTTGGGTTTGGGAAGCAGCATTCCCTCACATATATATCTCTTCCTTATGAGAGTCAATGAGAAGGAATAAACGTGGTTCAGCTCTCAGTAAAATAATCCTCCTCACAAACCCTCTGTCTCCATTCTTTCATTTTTTAAATTTCATTTTTATAAACCTACCATCTTATCCCTTGCTACTAAAACTGTGGTTTTTGGACCAGCAATATCGGTATTACTGGGAGCTTATTAGAAATGCAGAATCTTGTGCTCTCTCCAGACCTGCTGAATCACATTTTAACAAGATCTCTAGGTGATTTATGTGCATATTCAAGTTTGAGAAGTACTGATCTAATCTATTTTTAGTTTCTTATTTTAAAGTTTCTTTTGGTAATCTTCCCCATACTTCATGTTGATATCTAATATCTATTATATCTTGGTACCTTAATGCAGATTTAAAATTTACTGTCTTTTTACATAGACAAAAGTAAAAAAAAATTTTTTTTAATAAAATTGGAATAATTTATATGAAGAAAATATATAAGGGTAATTGTTATGAGTTGAATTGTGTTCTCCCCATATTCATAACTTTAAGTCTTTATCCCTACTACTTCAAAATGGGACCTTATTTGGAAATAGAGTCATTGTAGATATAATTAGATAAAGGTGAACTTGCATTGGAGTAGAGTGGGCTCCTAATCCATTATGACCAGTGTCCTTATAAAAAGAGGAATATTTGGACACAGACACACACATAGGGAACACATCATGTGAAAATGAAGGTTCCAATCAGGGATATGTTTCTACAAGCCAAGGAATGCCAGAGATTCCAATATGTTGCCAGAAGCTGGGAGAGAGGCATAGAACAGATATTTTTTTCTTACAGCCCTCAAAAGGAACGAACCTTGCTGACATCTTGATCTTGGACTTCTAGCCTCTAAAACTACGAGCCAATAAATTTCTGTTGGTTAAGCCACCCACTTTGTCATTGTTTGTTACGACAGCCCTAGCGTGCCATGTGACTAGGACCTAAGTGAGTTACAGCTAGGAGGGGAACACTAGAGATGATCACAGTTTACAAAGGAAGGTCAAGAAACATGGAAAAGTTAAGTGAAGGCTTACTCAGAAGAGAGGGAGAACCAAAAGAAGAACTCACTTCTGATCCTCATTGCCTGTAGCTTCTGCTGCTCCTGCTGCAGCTTCCTCCAGAGCCTTTGTGGGCAGTGAATACATATTTGTTGATGTGACAACATCAAAACATTGTCTTGCTTTGGGAAATGTAAAGTGAAGGGAAAAAGGCAGTTTCTGGTAAATGGAAGTAATTCTTAGCAGGCTTAATTCTTACCCAGTGAGCACTAAGGAATTTTGCTCAAGTCGTGAGAATGAAAACATATTGAAACAAATAACCCAGATTTTCCATTGCAGTTCCAGAAGATGAAGATTTGGCTTGTTATTAATATTCTCCACTTGATTGCTTCTTTCTGTTGTGCTAGAGATGAAAGTGCTCTGTGGTCCTATTCAAGCCGCTATTCATTAATCTTCAGGCAGGGCTGGAGGAGTGACTGATGTGGAGCATAGCCTAGTAGGATGGGGACATATGGGGCATTGGTGGGAAATCCAGAAACATGCTAACCAAAATGTGAGGCAGGTGAAGTTCTCTTTTCATGCCCTTTTTTCTCCCTTTTCTGCAGATATTACTACCACATTCTTTCAATGAAGAAATTAGTTTTTAATGATTGCTGTGCATATTCACATTAAATTCTTACAACACAACTTGATATAAGAATTTTTATTTATAATTTCCTAAACAGACACTGGGAGCTAAAGGTTAAGTCACTCACATTATGGAATATCTTAAAGCTGACATAATTTGTTGAGAATTGGCCTCTCCCAGACAGGCTACCTATGCTCAAATTCCAGCTTCACCCCTTACAAACTGTGGGAACTTGGGCAGTTAAACTGTTCTGTACATCTGTTTTCCCATCTGTAAAGTAAAGGTAATAATATTGATAGTTCTTATTTCCTGAAGTTGTTGATAGGATTAAATGGATCACTATGTATAGTATTTGAAACATTGCCCAACATACGAGGATGTTGTAGGAGGAGCAAGAACCCAGGCCTTTCTGACTTTGAGACCAGTGCTCTTTTCATGATGCACAAGCTACTTCTCTCAGCACCCAGCTGCCCTCATGACACTTGTCCATTCTTCAGATCTTTCTTTCCTTTTCCTCCCACCAAACTTATCTCCTCTGAACTCCATTTCCTCATAAACTACCACGTATATGTATCAATTAATTTGAATAAATCTCTGAAGGCTAAGTTGTTAATGAGTGCTCCTGGCTTGATGCTATGCTTTTTAGTCTGGTGTCAGTTTGAGTTGTGCAGACATGGAGTGAGCTGTCATATAAAGTAGAGATTGGATAGTCACTGTTAGGGGGACTGGATAGGGGATACAGGATCTGGGAGAGGTGACTCTACTTTTCTATGCAAAGGGAAGACCAACCAATGCCAGAAGTGCAGCCATTATTACTGCGGATCCCGGAAACTAGACCTTTGTGCCATAGGCCTTTGCTTTGCTGCTCAAACCTGCCGTTTGTTACAGACCTTTTTCACTTGCACAGAGGCTAGCCGGACCTGGTGGGGAGCAGAGAGGAGCAAGTCATTTAAAATAAAAGCTAGTCATTTCAGAATCTTTGTAGAAACTGATTTACTATTTCCATAGTCTTTTTTTTTTTTTTTTTTTTTTTTCCATTCAAGTTTTCCATTCTTGGATTAATGCATTTTTCTGGGTGATTTTCTCAAGCCAAAATGGTTATTTATTTATATCTATACTAGATGCTGGAAGTTTAGTTTCCCGAGTAAACAATTCCTTGTTCAAAAGATTTTTTTTCTGCCTAAATCTTAACAACCTAAAGAAGGTTTTAAATGCAAGTCCAACCTGACTTTCAAATGGTGCAAGAAGTGCACTGGAAAGACAAATTTTGGCAGGAATCAGAAAAGAAACAAACTGACTAGCACCATCCCTGCTGCTAAAATCTGAACTAAGAGGAGAATGGGCTAAAGAACCACAGATCTTTTAAGGAAACAAAGCTTGTGTGTGTATGTGTGTGTGTGTGTGCGTGCATTCTTTATTTCTGTTGACAGATGGGTCTTAGCTACCAAACTTGGAAAAAATGTAGGCAGTAAATCAGTTTTCCCATTTCATGACAGACTTTATCATGAAAGATGATTCTAAATGTAAACACAGTGGGTAAAATGCCACTTAGAGGGAATTTAATAAACATACTAATTTAGACCTCAGCAAGAGAGCACCTAAATATCAAACATAATAATATACCACAAATCAAATATTCAGGATATCTTTTTTAATCTAAGAGGAAACAGAACTCTTTATTCTAATCTTGCTGTAAATCCTTTGGCTTCCTAAAGTATGTGATCTTGTTAAATTAAAGGATTAAAGTGAATGCATCCTTACTTTGGTATGTACTTACAACTAAATAAATAACATGCTTGTTATGACTGCAAACAAATGAATTAAGTGAAACAAGACAGACAGCATGGACTTGCTGATGTCTTTGTTTTTGACAGCCTCTAATCCTGGAAACAGGAAGATATTGAGATGAATAAACATTCCTTGCCTATGTGAGCTCCCAAGTGGTTAAGTCTATGCCCAGATTCGTGCTAAGAAGTTCAGAAACTGAAGCATCTGGAGACCTTGCATATGTATAAAGGAAATCTCTCTCTTCCATTGTCTTCTCTGTTTCCTGCTTATTTGAAAACCCATTAATGCTTTGGCATTTGGGGCCCTCAAATAAAGTAGGGGCAGTGGGGATGGACAAGAAATATTTCTCATTAGATGGATCTTGAAGAATTGTCCCCCTTGAACAGCTGTCCCAGTTTGGCCTCCATGAGCTGTCACTGACCCTTGTAAAAAAGCAAAAACGACATAGTGCTATCAAAATGAAACACCATTCTCCACAGCACTTAACTCAGGGGCCACAGATGTGTCCCCTTTCTTCATGGAATATGGTCCTGAACCAAATATGCTAGCAGTTAAACAGCCCACGAACACACCACAAATATTTGTTTATTGGGAATCAAAATGTGGAGTGGGCTACAAAACTGGGGGCTGGCTTATTAAGACCAGATTTAAGAGTGCTGTGATGGTGCTTGGATAAATATCACTAGTGGTACAATATTGAAAAGATTGGGAAGTCATCAACCAGCCCTTCAGAACTGAAACACATGATTTAACCACAAGCTGTACTTTATGAAATCTTAAACTGTAACACGAAGAGTGACCTAATTTAATCCATGTGGGCTACATGTTTGATGTCAACAGACTTTTCTTTTTAAACTGTTTGGGGAATGCAACAGGGTCTTTAGTCTTTAGTAAAATCTGGGCTGTTTCCTGCTAAGTCACTTATCTTGAGGGATTAATTATTTTACTTTATGATTGATATTCCGTGGTTTCCATGGGTCTTCCTGTACCTTTTGTGCATATCCTTTTTTTGCAAAAGATAGCTATCTGTAAGTGTTAAAACATTAGTCTCTCACAGGTGTAACAGGTGTGGAAGTAGATCCTGAGGTAGACAGTACTTTTCTTACCCTGAGAGGCTTATAAGAGACAGAATGAAGACAGTAGTTTCTGGTATAGTCGTATACATGATACTTGTTTCATAGAGAGACTACTTGTTGACTTAATGTTACAGATGTGTACATATTATAGAAAAACCCTTCCTAAGCAACTCTTCTTAAACCAGTTTGAGACATAACTTGGGGGCTGGAGCCTTGCCATAGATTAGGCCCACAAAATATTTTCCCACCAGAATGGGATTGTCTCAATACGATTATAATTTTTTTTTCCTACCAGATGGACAACAAATTAACCCTTCACTTTTGGAAAAAAAAAAAAAAATACTGTGACCATTAACTCAGAATACCAGATGGGATTATTTCACAAGTGTGTCTTTTTAAATGCTCAATGTGACTAAAATTTCTGAGATCATAGCCTTAGTCCACACTGGAGTAGTTGAAAGTGATACAGTGTCTGCCCTCAAGTAATTTTGAGGATTGCAAGCTTGATAAAAGCAGGGATAACATAACCAGACTATTTAAAAAGAAATAAACTGGACAGAATTTAGGCCTATGTCCCTTCCCTGAAAGTCAAAGTGTTATGTGAGTTGCTCAGTTGTGTCTAACTCTATGTGACCCCAGGGACTGTAGCCCAACAGGCTCCTCTGTCCATGGAATTCTCCAGGCAAATACAGAGTGGGTACCCATTCCCTTCTCCAGGTCCCTTCCCTACTTGTTCTCAATTATTTATGGCTTCCCTACTCAATGTGATGGTTTGCAGACCATAGCATTAACATCACCTGAAGATTTGTTAGAAATGTAGACCAACTCAAAGGCTTCTCCCCAGACCTATCAAATCAGAATGCATTTTACCAAGAACCCTGGCACATTTATATTTGAGAAGCACTGCTTTAGTGTGTTTGGTGCTGTGATTATAGAACACCTGAGCTAATCTCTTAAAAACTCCTAGCCGAGCTGATGTCTTTAAAAAGAACCCCATAGAAGGGAAATTTCCTTTTGCTGGATTCTGACAATCAGAATCATTTTGACATATCAGAACCAATGAGTTAGGACAAGGTTTAGGTGAATATATAAAATCATATCTCTAACTAAGTACTGAAGGATGGTGTTCAGTACAAAATGAGAATAAGAATAGACATGTATCACCCCTCTGTAAAAGCCGGAGGCTGAGTATAGTAAGAAAAGTCTGTGGGTATTTTTTCCTATTTTATAACAACTTTAAAGTTGCAGTCTGCTCTTAACTTTCAATTTGAACACTCAAATATTCTGTATCAGAAGTATCTTCACAATTTCTGGTTTTTCCTCTGAAAGTAATTAGATAGGAGAGGACCTTTTTCATAGGGCCAGGCCTTTGACACCTTAAAAATACCTTGGTTCATACTATGTAAAAAAACACGCATTCTACTTATTGATGAAACTGAATATTCAACCCAAATTGTTAAATATTATTATGTATACTAACTTTGACATTTGTTTTATATAATAAAAGGAAATGTCTTCTTATCAGATACTTGCCTATTTTTAATTTATTAAAAATAAACACAAATTTACAATTTCAAAAATTCCAACCATAAAAATACAAAGTAAAAACAAAAACAAAACTTTTCTCCCTAACTCTTCAGGCTCCTTTTCCAACACTGAACAAATTAGTTATGGTTAACAGTTTATTTTTAGTATCTTTCCAGAAAAATTATTTTATTCTTCATTTGTTTACTTTCCTTTTTCTCTCTCCCCCGCTTCTCCCCTCTTCTTTCTCTTTGATTGTGACTTAAATTTCTACAATAGTGTTGTTTCTTACTAACATTATAGTGCTTTGCTTTATTCACATAATGTGTTTTGCATAATTTTCCATGTCATCACCTTCAGATATACCTCATTTTTATTTATTTGGAAACTTTCACAGAGAAGTTGAAAGAATACAGTTGTCCATGGGTATTCACCAGGGATAGATAGGTTCCAGGAGCTCCTCTTGGGTACCAAAATTCATGTTTGCTCAAGTTTCTTATATAAAATGGGTAGTATAATGAATACAGTTGGCCCTAAATATCCATATGATTCACATCACTGGTATTAGCCAACTGGGATTGGTTAGTTGACTCTGAAAATGTGAAGCCTGCTAATAGGAAGGCTAATAACTGTAGTACGTGTACCCTTTACCCAAATTCACTTATTAGTTAACATTCTACCTCATTTGACTTACAATTTAAGCTCTCTTTCCTCTGTATCATTTTCTATGACTTAGTATCTCTGTTCAGTTCAGTCGCTCAGTTGTGTCCAACTCTTTGCGACCCCATGAATCGCAGCGTGCCAGGCCTCCCTGTCCATCACCAACTCCCAGAATTCACCCAAACTCATGTCCATCGAGTGGATGATGCCATCCAGCCATCTCATCCTCTGTCATCCCCTTCTCCTGCCCCCAATCCCTCCCAGCATCAGGGTGTTTTCCAATGAGTCAGCTTTTCACATGAGGTGGCCAAAATATTGGAGTTTCAGCCTCAGCATCAGCCCTTCCAATGAACACCCAGGATTGGTCTCCTTTAGAATGGACTGATTGGATCTCTTTGCAGTCTAAGGGATTCACAAGAGTCTTCTCCAACACCACAGTTCAAAAGCATCAATTCTTCGGTGCTCAGCTTTCTTCACAGTCCAACTCTCACATCCATGCATGACCACTGCAAAAATCATAGCCTTTACTAGACGCCCCCTTGTTGGCAAAGTAATATCTCTGCTTTTTAATGTGCTATCTAGGTCGGTCATAACTTTTCTTCCAAGGAGTAAGCGTCTTTTAATTTCATGGCTGCAGTCAATATCTGCAGTGATTTTGGAGCCTCCCAAAATAAAATCTGACACTGTTTCCACTGTTTCCCCATATATCTGTCATGAAGTGATGGGACCAGATGCCATGATCTTAGTATTCTGAATGTTGATCTTTAAGCCAACTTTTTCACTCTCCTCTTTCACTTTCATCAAGAGGCTCTTCAGTTCTTCTTCACTTTCTTCCATAAGGGTGGTATCATCTGCATATCTGAGGTTATTGATAATTCTCCCAGCAATCTTGATTCCAGCTTGTGCTTCTTCCAGCCCAGCGTTTCTCATGATGTACTTTGCATATAAGTTAAATAAGCAGCGTGACAATGTACAGCCTTGATGTACTCCTTCTCCTATTTGGAACCAGTCTGTTGTTCCATGTCCAGTTCTAACTGGTGCTTCCTGAGCTGCATATAGGTTTTTCAAGAGGCAGGTCAGGTGGTCTGGTATTCCCATCTCTTTCAGAATTTTCCACAGTTTATTGTGATCCACACAGTCAAAGTCTTTGGCGTAGTCAATAAAGCAGAAATAGATGTTTTTTTGGAACTCTCTTGCTTTTTCAATGATCCAGCTGATGTTGGCAATTTGATCTCTGGTTCCTCTGCCTTTTCTAAAATGTATTTATCCGTCATAGATCACAGCCTAGTAATGGCAAAGAAGCTTGGGCAACTCAATGAAGCTAGGAGCCTTGCCATGCAGGGCCACCCAAGATGGATGGGTCATAGTGAAGAGTTTTGACAAAACATGGTCCACTGGAGGAGGGAATGGCAACCCAACTCAGCTTGTTGAGAGAAGCCCATGGACAGTAGGAAAACACAAAAAGATATAACACTGGTAGAGGATCTCCCCGAGTTGGAAAATGTGCAATATCCTACTGGGGAGGAGTGGAGAGCAATAGCTAATAGCTCCAGAAAGAATGAAGAGGCTGGGCCAAAGTGGAAAAGATGCTCAGATGGGAGTGTGTCTGGTGATGAAAGTAAAGTCTAATGCTGTGAAGAACAATATTGCATAGAAACCTGGAATGCTAGGTCCATGAAACAACACAAATTGGATGCTGTGAAGCAGGAGATGGCAAGATTTAACAATGACGTCTTGGAAATTAGTGAACTGAAATGGTCAAGAATGGGTGAATTTAATTCCAATAGCCATTGTATCAATTTCTGTGGGCAAGAATCCCTTAGAAGAAGTAGAGTAGCCCTTGCAGGATACAAAATAGTCTGAAATGCAGTGTTTGGGTGCAACCTCAAAAACAACAGAATGACCTCAGTTTGTTGCCAAGGCAAACCATTCAACATCACAGTAATCCAAGTCTATGCCTCAACCACTGATGAGAGATACCTAGGAATAACAGGCAAGTACGGCTTTGGAGTACAAAATGAAGGAGGGCAAATGCTAACAGAATTTTGTCAAGAGAATAAGCAAACACCCTTTTCCAACAATATAAGAGACAGCTCTACACATGGACATTACAGGATGGTCAATAATAAAATCAGACTGATTATGTTCTTTGCAGCCAAAGATGGAGAAGCTCTATATACAGTCAGCAAGAAAAAAAAAGGCCTGGAGCTGACTATGGCTTAGATCATGAGCTCCTTATTGCACAATTCAGGCTTAATTTGAAGAAAGTAGAGAAAACCAGTTGGCCATTTAGTTATAACCTAAATCAAATCCCCTATGATTATAAAGTAGAGGTGATGAATAGATTCAAGGGATTAGATGTGGCAGAGTGCCTGAAGAACTATGAATGGAGATTTGTGATANTGAAGAAAGTAGAGAAAACCAGTTGGCCATTTAGTTATAACCTAAATCAAATCCCCTATGATTATAAAGTAGAGGTGATGAATAGATTCAAGGGATTAGATGTGGCAGAGTGCCTGAAGAACTATGAATGGAGATTTGTGATATTGTACGAGAGTCAGTGACCAAAACCATTCTAAAGAAAAATGCAAGAGGCAAAGTGGTTTTCTGAGGAAGCTTTACTGAGGAAAGAAGAGAAGCAAAAGGCAAGGGAGAAAGGGAAGGATATACCCAATGGAATGCAGATTTCCAGAGAATAGCAAGGATAGATAAGAAGGCCTTCTTATGTGAACAATGCAAAGAAATAGAGGAAAACAATAGAGTTGAAAAGACTGGAGATCTCTGCAAGAAAATCAGAGACACTACAGGACCATTTAATGAAAGGTAGGCAAGATAAAGGACAGAAATGATAAGGACCTAAAAGAAGCAGAAGAAATTAGTAAGAGGTAGCAAGAATACACAGAAGAATTATGCAAAAAGGTCTTAGTGACCCAGATAACCACAATGGTATGGTCACTTACCTAGAGCCAGACATCCTGGAGTGTGAAGTCAAACGGTCCTTAGGAAGCATTATTATGAACAAAGTTAGTGGGGGTGATGGAATTCCAGCTGAGCTACTTCAAATCCCAAAAGGTGATTTTGTTAAAGTATTGCACTCAATATGCCAGCAAATTTGGAAAAAACTCAATAATGGCCCCAGGACTGGAAAATGGCAGTTTTCATTCCAGTTCCAAAGAAGGGCAATGCCATAGAATGTTCAAACTACTGTACAATTGTGCTCATTTCAGATGTTAGCAAAGTTATGATCAAAATTCTTCAAGCTAGGCTTCAGCAGTATGTGAACTGAGAACTTTCAGATGAACAAGGTGAGTTTTGAAGAAGCAGATGAACCAGAGATCAAGTTGCCAATATTCACTGGATCATGGAGAGAGCAAGGGAGTTTCAGAAAAACATCTACTTCTGCTACAATGACTATGTTAAAGCCTTTGACTGTGTGGATCACAACAAACTGGAAAATTCTTAAAGAAATGGGAGTACCAGATCACTTCACCTGCCTCCTGAGAAACTGTGCAGGTCAAGAAGAAAGACTTAGAACTGGATGTGAAACAATGGACTGGTTCAAAACTGGGAAAGGAGTAAGCCAAGATAGGTATTGTCACCCTGCTTCCTGAACTTCTGTGCAGAGTATATCATGTGAAATGCTGGGTTGGATGAATCACAAGCTAGAATCAAGATTTCCAGGAGAAATGCCAACAACTTCAAATATGCAGATGATATCACTCTAGTGACAGAAACTAAAGAGCAATGAAAGAGCCTCTTGATGAAGGTGAAAGAGAAGCACAAGAAAGCTGGCTTGAAACTCAACTTTCATCAAATTAAGATCATGGCATTGGGTCCCATCACTTCATGGGAAATAGAAGAGGAAAAAAAAAGCAGTGACATTTTGTTTTGGGGGCTCTAAAATCACTGCAAACAGTGACTGCAGCCATGAAATTAAAAGATGCTTGCTCCTTGGAAGAAAAGCTATGACAAACCTAGACAGAATATTAAAAAGCAGAAATATCACTTTGCTGACAAAGGTCCATATAATCAAATCTATGGTTTTTCTGGTATTCATGTATGTATGTAANGAAATTAAAAGATGCTTGCTCCTTGGAAGAAAAGCTATGACAAACCTAGACAGAATATTAAAAAGCAGAAATATCACTTTGCTGACAAAGGTCCATATAATCAAATCTATGGTTTTTCTGGTATTCATGTATGTATGTAAGAGACCATAAAGAAGGCTGAGTGTGGGAGAATTGATGCTTTTGAATTGTGATGCTGGAGAAGACTCTTGAGAGTGTCTTGGACAACCAGAACATCAAACCAGTCAATCCAAAAGGAAATCGAACCTGAATTTTCATTGGAAGGACTGATGCTGAAGCTGAAGCTTCAACAATACTTTCGCTACCTGATGTGAAGAGCTGACTCACTGAAAGAGATTCTGATGTAGGGAAAGACTGAATGGAAAAAGAGAAGAGGGCAGCAGAGGATGGAATGGTTAGATAGCATCTCCGACTCAGTGGACATGAATTTAAGGAACCTCTGGGAGATAGTGGAGGACAGAGGAGCCAGGCATACTGTAGTCCATGAGCTTGCAAAAAGTTGGACATAACTTAGTGACTGAACAACAGTAGTCACGTATGGATGTGGAAGTTGAACTATAAAGAAAGCCGAGCACCAAAGAATTGATGCTTTTGAACTGTGATGCTGGAGAAGAAAAAGTCCTTTGGACTACAAGGAGATCCAACCAGTCCATCCTAAAGGAAATCAGTCCTGAATATTCTTTGGAAGAACTGATGCTGAAACNAACTATAAAGAAAGCCGAGCACCAAAGAATTGATGCTTTTGAACTGTGATGCTGGAGAAGAAAAAGTCCTTTGGACTACAAGGAGATCCAACCAGTCCATCCTAAAGGAAATCAGTCCTGAATATTCTTTGGAAGAACTGATGCTGAAACTGAAACTCCAGTACTTTGGCCACCTGATGCAAAGAACTGACTTATTGGAAAAGACCCTGATGCTGGGAAAGACTGAAGGCAGGAGGAGAAGGGGACGACAGATGATGAAATGGTTGGATGGCATCACTGACTCGATGGATGTGAATTTGAGGAAGCTCTGTGAGTTGGTAATGCACAGGGAAGCCTGGAATGCTGCAGTTCATGGGGTTGCAAAAAGTCAGACACGGCTGATCAACTGAACAACAACAAATAGATGTTTGGTAATAACTAGTTTGTGTTTTAATTTGCAATTTCCTAATAACATATGAAATTGAGGTTGTGTTTACATGCTTATTTGCCATCTGTATATCTTCTTTGGTGAGGTATCTGTTCAACAGGATTTTTATTTCCCTATTCATAAGTTGAGTGGTTTGCTTTTTATTTTGAGTTTTAACGGTTATTTGTATATCTTGGATAACAGTTCTTTATCAGATATGTAGTTTACAAATATTTTCTCGCAGTCTGTAGCTTGTTTTCTGATTCTTTTGATATTATTCTAGGTATATATTGCTTAATTCCCAGGTGGCCCTATTGGTAAGGAACCCACCTGCCAGTGCAAGAAACTGGGGTTTGATCTCTGGGCTGGGAAGATCCCCTGGAGGGCATGGCAACCCAGTGTAGTATTCTTGCCTGAGAAGTCCCATGGACAGAGTAGCCTGGCAGGCTACAGTCCATGGGGTTGCAAGAGTTGATCATGACTTTGCAACTAACAACATATATTGCTGAGTTTGATTTGCTAACTTTTTTCAAAGGTTTAGCATCTATATTCACAAAGAATGTCAGTATACAGTTTTCTTTTGACGTATTTGTTATTAGTGTAACAAATGCTTGCCTCATAAATGAGTTGAGAAGTGTTTCTTCTTTTTCTAGTTTTTGGAGAAGAGATTTTGTAGAATTAGTATTGTTTCTTTCATGAATGTTTGCTAGAATTCACAACTGAAACCAGTTGGGCCTGGAGTTTTCTTTGTTGAAAGGTTTTTTTTACTATGAATAAAATTCATTTAGTCATTCTAGATATAGGACTACTCAGTTTTCTATATCATCTTGAGTGGATTTTGTGTGTGTGTCTGATTAATGCTTTCTCTCTCTCTCTCTTTTGGTCTTACTCCCTTGATTTCTGTTCTTATCTGTATAATTTTCTCTATTCTGCATGATTTAGTTTCCTTTCCTCTCCTTTCTGTTTCTCAACATGGAGTTTTAGGTTACTGATTTGAGAATTATTTTTCTTTTTTAACATAAATACTTAGTGCTATAAAATTTCCTTTTGTTTTAGCTACATTCCACCAATTTTGACATATTGAATTTTCATTTCTTTTCACATCAGACATTTTCTTTGATCTGTTTTGATTGAAGGGTTATTTATAACTGTGCTGTTAATTTCCTAATAATCAGGATTTTTCCGTGTATTTTTCTGTTATTGATTTATAGTTTAATTTGATTATTGTCAGATTATTTTTGGTTAGTTAATATTGTTTTCAATTTGGTAAAATTCTTCATCAACATTCAAAGTGTATTTGAGAAAAATGTGTATTGTGCTGTTGTTTGATGGCACGTTCCCTAAATATTAATTAGATAAAGTTGGTGACAATGTTCATGTTATCTGGATCCTTACTGATTTCCTGCCTTCTTATTCTATCAGTTACTGAAAAGAATAATGATATCTCCAGTTATAATTGTGAGTTTATCTGTTCTATTTTCTTTTGCTTTATGTATTTTGAAACTCTATACACAATTTAGGATTGCTATGTTTTCTTTAGAATTGATCCTTTTATTATTACATGATGTCTCTCTTTATATAACTTTGATTATATACCTTGTCCTGAGGTCTCTTTTGCTGGATAGTATTATAGCTATTCCAACTTTCTTTTGGCTAGTGTTTATATTAATATCATAGATTTCTTTCGATCTTTAAAATTTTACTTTATCTATATCTTTATGTGTAAAATGGATTTCTTATAGATAGCATATAAATGGGTATTGCTATTTGATCCAGTATGATAATCTCTTATTTACTTGTTTAGACCATTCACACATATGTGATTATTGATATGAGTGGACTAAAATCTCCTCACTTGAAAGCTATTTACAATTTGTTCCATTTGTCATTTATCCCTTTTTTCTCTTTTTCTTCCTTCTCTTAGATGAATCAAACATTTTTTATCCCACTTTATCTCCTCATGAATAATTATTAATTATTTATATCTCTTTATAAAAGTTTTTAGCTGTTACCCTAGGGTTTACAATATACATCAGAATCTACCTTTAAATATTTTAATACAATTTCATTTGTAGTGTAAGGACCTTACAATATGACGAGGGAAAAATGAATTTTGTTCAGTTTTCTCTGTTTCAAGAACATTTTATTTCTTTATGTATATATGCTTGTCTTACATCATTTCTTCTTCTTATAGCTGCATAAATATTTGCAATTGTTGCAGAACTGACTCCTATATCACTTATTTTATGTTACCTTTTTTCTCTCTTAACCAGTTTTGACTGAAAATCTGTTTTAACTGATATGCCTAGATAATTCTGTTCTCTTTTGTTTACCATTTGCATGAGATATCTTTTTCTGTCTCTTTACTTTTAACTGTGTATNAGTTTTCTTTTGACGTATTTGTTATTAGTGTAACAAATGCTTGCCTCATAAATGAGTTGAGAAGTGTTTCTTCTTTTTCTAGTTTTTGGAGAAGAGATTTTGTAGAATTAGTATTGTTTCTTTCATGAATGTTTGCTAGAATTCACAACTGAAACCAGTTGGGCCTGGAGTTTTCTTTGTTGAAAGGTTTTTTTTACTATGAATAAAATTCATTTAGTCATTCTAGATATAGGACTACTCAGTTTTCTATATCATCTTGAGTGGATTTTGTGTGTGTGTCTGATTAATGCTTTCTCTCTCTCTCTCTTTTGGTCTTACTCCCTTGATTTCTGTTCTTATCTGTATAATTTTCTCTATTCTGCATGATTTAGTTTCCTTTCCTCTCCTTTCTGTTTCTCAACATGGAGTTTTAGGTTACTGATTTGAGAATTATTTTTCTTTTTTAACATAAATACTTAGTGCTATAAAATTTCCTTTTGTTTTAGCTACATTCCACCAATTTTGACATATTGAATTTTCATTTCTTTTCACATCAGACATTTTCTTTGATCTGTTTTGATTGAAGGGTTATTTATAACTGTGCTGTTAATTTCCTAATAATCAGGATTTTTCCGTGTATTTTTCTGTTATTGATTTATAGTTTAATTTGATTATTGTCAGATTATTTTTGGTTAGTTAATATTGTTTTCAATTTGGTAAAATTCTTCATCAACATTCAAAGTGTATTTGAGAAAAATGTGTATTGTGCTGTTGTTTGATGGCACGTTCCCTAAATATTAATTAGATAAAGTTGGTGACATTGTTCATGTTATCTGGATCCTTACTGATTTCCTGCCTTCTTATTCTATCAGTTACTGAAAAGAATAATGATATCTCCAGTTATAATTGTGAGTTTATCTGTTCTATTTTCTTTTGCTTTATGTATTTTGAAACTCTATACACAATTTAGGATTGCTATGTTTTCTTTAGAATTGATCCTTTTATTATTACATGATGTCTCTCTTTATATAACTTTGATTATATACCTTGTCCTGAGGTCTCTTTTGCTGGATAGTATTATAGCTATTCCAACTTTCTTTTGGCTAGTGTTTATATTAATATCATAGATTTCTTTCGATCTTTAAAATTTTACTTTATCTATATCTTTATGTGTAAAATGGATTTCTTATAGATAGCATATAAATGGGTATTGCTATTTGATCCAGTATGATAATCTCTTATTTACTTGTTTAGACCATTCACACATATGTGATTATTGATATGAGTGGACTAAAATCTCCTCACTTGAAAGCTATTTACAATTTGTTCCATTTGTCATTTATCCCTTTTTTCTCTTTTTCTTCCTTCTCTTAGATGAATCAAACATTTTTTATCCCACTTTATCTCCTCATGAATAATTATTAATATTTATATCTCTTTATAAAAGTTTTTAGCTGTTACCCTAGGGTTTACAATATACATCAGAATCTACCTTTAAATATTTTAATACAATTTCATTTGTAGTGTAAGGACCTTACAATATGACGAGGGAAAAATGAATTTTGTTCAGTTTTCTCTGTTTCAAGAACATTTTATTTCTTTATGTATATATGCTTGTCTTACATCATTTCTTCTTCTTATAGCTGCATAAATATTTGCAATTGTTGCAGAACTGACTCCTATATCACTTATTTTATGTTACCTTTTTTCTCTCTTAACCAGTTTTGACTGAAAATCTGTTTTAACTGATATGCCTAGATAATTCTGTTCTCTTTTGTTTACCATTTGCATGAGATATCGTTTTCTGTCTCTTCACTTTTAACTGTGTATGTCCTACAAAGCTAAAATGACTTCTCTTGTAAGCAGCATATTGCTGACTTTTGTGTGTTTTTTTTCATCCACTCAGGCATTCGGTCTTTTTATTTCAGAATTTGATCCAGTTATGTTTGAAGTAATTATTGATAGATAAGGACTTACTGGTGCCATTTTGTTAGTTGTTTTCTGACTATTAAAAAAAAATCCTTTTGTTCATGTCTTTCATTCTTTCTATTTTTGTGTGCTATTTTTCCATTTTTTTGGAGTGGTGTGCTTTTGTTCCTTTCCTTTGATCTTCTATGTATCTATAGTAGGTGCTTATTTTTCCCTCTGTGGTTGCCATGAGACTTACATAAAACATTTTATAAATATAAACTAATAACAACTTACCTTCAAACTCATACAAAACCTCTACCCTTTCACTTCTCCCCCATATTTTGTGCTATTATATCATACTTTATGTATTTTTAATATTGTGCATTCTTTAGTAAATTATTGCAGCTATGATTATTTTAATACTATTAAAAGTCTTTTCTACTAGAAATAAAAGTACTCTATATACCATCATTACAGTATTAGGTATTCTGAATTTTACTATATATTTACCTTTACCAATGAGTTTTATACTTTTATACATTTTCACATTGTTTCTTTGTGTTCTTTTATTTCTTGAATAACTCCCTTGAGCATTTCTTGTAAGGCATATGTAGTGGTGATGAGCTCCTTTACCTTTAGTTTATCTGAGGATGTCTTTATTTCTTATTTATTCCTGAAGAATGATTTTTCCAGGTATATTATTCTTTGTAGGCATTTTTTTTTCTTTTGAGTACTTTGAATATATACACTGTCTTCTGACCTGCAGAGAAATCTGCTGATAACCTCATAATGGAATGTTTTTCTCTTGTTGACTTTAAAATTATCTATGTATTTTTTACTTTTAACATTTTGATAATAATGTGTCTTTGCATAATATTCTTTGGTTGATCTTACTTAGGGCTGTTTGAACTTCCTGCGGTTGATGACATATATTTTTCCCAAGATTTGGGATGTTTTCAAATATTATTTTCTTAAGTAAACTTTCTACATCTTCCTCTCCTCCTGGGACTCCCATGATGGGAATATTTGTTCATTTTCATGTGTCTCATAATTCACGTTTCTTTACTTTTTTCTTTTCATTTCTCTATTTGGTTAATTTCAAATGATCTGTGAGAGTGCAGTGATTCTTCTGCAAGATCAAGTATGTTGTAGAAACTCATTATTGAACTGTCCAATTCTGTCATTGTTTAGCTCAGCTCTAAGATTTGGCTTGTTTCTTTCTTATTATTCTCTTTTTTTATTAAACTTCATTAACATTTTGTTCAAATATTCTTTTCCTAATTTTATTTTTTTGTTTGTCTATATTCTTTTGCATTTCACTGAGTTTCTTTAAGATTGTTATTTTGAATTCTTTGTCAGGAAAATCATAAATCTTCATTTCTTTGGAGTTGGTTATTGAAGCTTTATTAGTTGCCTTGGTGTCATGTTCACTTGCTCTTTAGAGATACCAAAGGAATGTTTCATGAAAAGATGGGCACAATAAAAGGCAGAAATGGTATGAAATTAACAGAAGCAGAAATATTAAGAAGAGGTGGAAAGAATACATAGAACTATACAAAAACAACCTTAATGACCCAGATAACCACGATGGTGTGATTGCCCACCTAGAGCCAGCCATGCTGGAATGTGAAGTCAGGTGGGCCTTAGGAAGCATCACACAAACTAAGTTAGTGGAGGTGATGGAATTCCAGCTGAGCTATTGCAAATCCTAAAAAATGATTCTGTGAAAGTGCTGCATTCAATATGCCAGCAAATTTGGAAAATGCAGCAGTGGCCACAGGACTAGAAAAGGTAAGTTTTCATTCCAATCCAAAGGCCATGCCAAAGAATGTTCAAACTACCACACAATTGCACTCATCTCACACACTAGCAAAGTAATGCTCAAAAGTATTCAAGTGAGGCTTCAACAGTACATGAACCAAGACCTTCCAGATGTTCAAACTGGATTTAGAAAAGGTAGAGGGACCAGAGATCATATTGCCAACATCTATTGGATCATAGAAAAAAGAAGCAGAAAAATACTTACTTCTGCTTTATTGACTATGCCAAAGCCTTTGACTGTGTAGATCACAACACTGTGGAAAATTCTGAAAGGGATGGGAATACCAGACCATCTTACCTGCCTCCTGAGAAATTGGTATGCAGGTCAAGAAGCAACAGTTAGAATGAGACATGGAACAATGGACTGGTTCCAAATTGGGAAATGTGTATGTCAAAGCTGTATATTGTCACCCTGCTTATTTAACTTATATGCAGAGTACATCATGTGAAATGCCAGGCTGGATGAAGCCCAAGCTTGAATCAAGGTTGCAGCAAGAAATATCAATAACCTCAGATACACAGATGCCACCACCCTTATGGCAGAAAGTGAAGAGAAACTAAAAAGCCTCTTGACGAAAATGAAAGAGGAGAGTGAAAAAGCTGGCTTAAAACTCAACATTCAAAAAACAAAGATCATGACTACCAGTCTCATCACTTCATGGCAAATAGATGGGGAAACAGTGTGAGACTATTTTCTTGGGCTCCAAAATCACTGCAGATGGTGACTGCATCCATGAAGTTAAAAGATGCTCCTTGGAAGAAAAGCTATCACAAACCTAGACAGCATATGAAAAAGCAGAGACATTACTTTTCTGACAAAGGTCCATATAATTAATGCTATTGTTTTTCCAGGAGTCATGTATTGGACAGTAAAGAAAGCTAAGCACTGAAGAATTTGAACTGTGGTGTTAGAGAAGACTCTTGAGAGTCCCTTGGACTGCAAGGAGATCAAACAAGTCAATCCTAAAGGAAATCAGTCCTGAATATTCATTGGAAAGACTGATACTGAAACTGAAGCTCCAATATTTTGGCTACCTGATACAAATAATTTGGCCAACTGACTCATTGGAAAAGATCCTGATCCTGGGAATGATTGAAAGCAGGATGAGATGGAGACAACAGAGGATGAGATGGTTGGATGGCATCACCGACTCAATGGACATGAGTTTGAGCAAGCTTTGGGTGTTGGTGATGGACAGGAAGACCTGGCATGCTGCAGTCCATGGGGCTGCAAAGAGTCAGACACGACTGAGTGACTGAACTGAACTTATGATCCATGTAGCCTTGCATTGGTGTTTGTGCATTGTAATATAAAAAACACCTTTTCCAGGTTTTACAGCCTGGTTTTAGCAGGTAAAGATTTCTTGTTTGTTCCCTGGGCTGATAAGATTACCTCAAGAATCTTAAGTTGTACTGCCTTGGAGCTGGTTATGAAGCTGTCACATGTTTGTGATGGGATTTGTGGTTGGTGGGCTTATTACAAGGCTTTCTGGTGGGTGTGGATTTTGTCTGGTCCTTTGGTGCATTGGATTACTTTAAGTACCATGTTTAGTAGGGTGGTTCTTGGACAAGGATTTGCTTCAGGATCCACAGTTGGCTTATTTGTTAGTGGGCCTATTACCAAGTGCATGGACAAGTGTGGGTTCTGCCAGCTTCCTGGAAAACCTCCTGCCTTGGTCACTGGATTGATCTCCAGATAGGCTGGTCTGATCTTGGACAATGGCAAAAAGGGACTGGGGCCAAGCCCCAGGGCTGTTTCAGGTTCCATAGTCAAGATCAAGGTCTCTAGCCCTGGTCTGAAGCCATGGATGAGCATATCTTCCTAACAGGCCCCTGCATGGGTTCAACTGCTTCCTGACCATGCCTAGAGGGACTGGAACCAATAATAGGCCCTTTTCTGGGTCTCCTGAGGTGCAGTTCTGAATTTCCCACTGGATCCCTGGGCCAATAGTACTGCTTGTGAACTGTGACTGAAAGGAGCTGGAACTGAGTATAGGGTTCATTCATGGTTTTTGACAGCACAGATAGGAGATTCTCCTGCTGGGTTCTTATGCTCGCAGAATTGTTTGAGAAGTGTAGCTGAGAGGGGGAAGAAGGAAATGGCAACCTACTCCGGTATTCTCACCTGGAGAATCCCATGGACAGGGGAGCCTGGTGGGCTGCTGTCCGTAGGGTTGCACAGAGTCAGACACAACTTAAATGACTTAGCATGCATGCATGCATTGGAGAAGGAAATGGCAACCCACTCCAGTATTCTTGCCTGGAGAATCCCAGGGGCAGAGGATCCTGGTGGGCTGCTGTCTATGGGGTCGCATAGAGTTGGACATGACTGAAGCAACTTAGCAGCAGCAGCAGCAGCTGAGAGGGACTGAAACTGAGTATGGGCCTATTTATGATCTCTGGAAGCACAGACAGTGTATTCCACTGGGATCCTGGACAGGATTGTAGTCAACCTGTAGCTGTGAAGAGCCTGGAGCCTTAGTATAGGGCCCATTATGAATGTTCAAGGTTGCAGATGGGATTGTTTCCCACTGGGTCCCTTGACCTGCAAGAATGTGGCAAACCATGGTTATGAGGGAGCTGGAGCCAGGTATAGTGTCCTTTCACTATCTCTGGGGCACAGATGGGAGAGTTACCTTCCAGGTCTCTATGCCAGCAGGACTGTTCACAGAATATGACAGGGATGAACTTGAACCCAGTTATAGGGCTCTTTCAGAATCTATAGTCTTACTTTCAGGGGATCTCAGACTGTGGCTGAGAGGAGCTAGAGCTGGTGTACAGGTTAATTCAGGGTCCACAGTTGAGACCAAGTTCTCTATGCCTTTTACCCAGTGTTCATGTGGGTGTGACTTCTACTGGTTCCTTTGGTATATGATGTCAGTCCTGGTGGCTCAGAGGGTAAAGAATCTGCCTGCAGTGCAGGAGACCCAGCTTTGATCCCTGGGTTGGAAAAATCTCCTGGAGGAGAGAATGGCTACCCACTCCAGTATTCTTGCCTGGAGAATTCCATGAACAGAGGAGCCTGGTGAGGTCCAGTCCATGGGGTCACAAAGAATCAGGCATGACTGAGGAACTAACACTTGGATGTATGATGCTTGTGATAGGACTGAGTCAAATTGGGCTGCCAAGTCCTCAGAGGATGGAGATTTTTCTGGATCTGTAGCTGGGACCATCGTCAGTGATTCAGCTCCTTGGGTGATATCTTGCCTTTTCAATATGGCTGTCCTCAGTGTTAGACTAAACTGAGGCTTTACAGTCTCCAACTCTTCTAGCCCTCCCAGAAAGGCACTTTTGTGAGTGAATGGATGCCAGATTGTTTTTCAGAAGGAATACAATTGAAGGACGTCTTATTTGATCATCTTGCTGATAATTACTTACATTATTTCTTGTAGAGTAGGATGACTGGCAATAAATTCCTACAGTTTGTATGTGTCTGTGAAAAAAAGTTACTTTTCCTTCATTTTTGCTGCGGTTGAATTTTGGGTTGACAACTTCATCTTTTAGTATTTTAAAGATACTATATAATTATTTTCTAGCTTACATAGCTTCTGAAGAGAAATTCATGTTTTAAATATTTTTTTTCTTTTGCATGTAATGTCTCTTTTTTCCTCTGGCTACCTAGTTATCTCTTGTGCTTTGATTTTAGCAATTAAAAATGTTTTTTCATTGTATTACTTGGATCTGTGGTTTGGCATTTATAATTAATCCTAAAAAATTCTTGGTCATTATTTTTCAAATATTTCACCCTGTCCTGGTCTCTCTCTCTTTTCCCTTCTGGGATTATAATTATGTGTACACTATACTGTTTGATATATTGTCCCACAGCTCTTGCATGTTCCATCCTTTTTTATTCTCTTTTTATCTCATTATATTTCAGTTTGGATAACTCTTTTGACCCAGTTTTCTAGTTCACTGATTCTTTAGTCTACTTATGAGCCCATTGAAAGTATTCTTGTTCTCTGATACTATGCTTTTGATTTCATATTTCCATTTGATTCTTTTTTGCAGTTTCCATCTATGTGCTAAAATTATCCCTGTGATGTTAGATATTGTCCAACTATTCCATTAGATCCTTTAACATATTAATTCCTACTTATTTAAAATTTTATGTCTGACATTTAACATCTTTGTCATATCTGACTTTGGCTATGATGATCACTTTGTCTTTTGGGAGGTTTTTTTTTTTTTTTTTTTCTAGTGAGAAAGGCAGCAGTCTGTAAATCATGTTCAACTGTTCAAGGCAGCAGTCTGTAATCATGTTCAAGTGTGCATTCCCTCTCTTTTTTTCTTCTGCCTTCACCAGTTTTGTGCAGGTCTGCCCAGTTATATTAATATGANTTTTTTTTTTTTTTTTTCATGCTTTCTATGCCTATCCTTTTTGTTGAAAGCCAAACACCTTAAATTTTTTTTTAATTTTATGTTGGTGTATAGTTGATAAACAATGTTGTGTTAGTCTCAGGTGTATAGCAAGGTGACTCAGTTATACATATGCCTGTATATATTCCTTTTCATATTCTTTTCCCATTTAGGTTATTATAGAATATTGAGCAAAGTTCCCTGTGCTATACAGCAGGTCTCTGTTTGTTATCTGTTTTAAATATAGAAAGCTGAACATCTTGTGTAGGACATTAGAGATTGACATAAATAATTTTTAGCTTTGGAAGTGGGCATGCATTTCCTTTAACCAAGCCTTTAGTATCAGGATTTGTGTTAATCTAATTAAGAGCTGGGCTAGGTTTGAAGTTTATTGTTGCTATGATAGCCCTATTACACAATGGATTTTACATTCTACTGGGGTTATTTTCCATTTAAGATAGTAGTTAGCTTGAAAGAGTAATTTTTTTCAGTGATTATCCTCAGCCTTAAGTCTTTCATTCGTGCCATTCCTCAGACAGATCTGACTCTTACATGTTACTTGTGACTCAGTGCTTCTTAGTCTGGCAGTGGAACTATGGTACAGTTCAGTTCAATTCAGTCACCCAATCATGTCTGACTCTTTGTGACCCTACGGACTGCAATGTGCCAGGACTTCCTGTCCATCACCAACTCCTGGAGTTTACTCAAACTCATATCCATTGAGTCAGTGATACCATCCAACCATCTCATCCTTTGCTGTCCCCTTCTCCTCCTGCCTTCAATCTTTCCCAGCAGCAGGGTCTTTTCCAATAAATCAGTTTTTTTGCATCAGGTGGTCAAAGTANTTCACTTTCATCAAGAGGCTCTTTAGTTCTTCTTCACTTTCTGCCTTAAAGGTGGTGTCATCTGCATATGTGAGGTTATTGATATTTCTCCTGTCTAGATCTCAGCTATCCCAAATATCAAATAAGAGGTGGGGTGGACTGGATTAAAAGGTCTTTAACATTCCCCTTACATTAATGATTGCTGGAGTATATATTGTGCTTCCCAATATCCGATATCTTTCCAAAACATGCATGGATACTCATCTTAGGTTGTTGTCTACAATTCATTATGGCTCCAGGAGCTCTGCCAGATTCCTGGGCTCTCCCACATTGGGGACTCCTACCTTATGGCTCACTGGTTAGCATATTAAGTATTTTCAGCTCTAAGATTTATACCTGTGTTTTTTGGTTGATGTAGGAAGGCTCCTCCTGGAGTTAGATCCTCACTTAGTTTAGAACCCAGCTGAAGCTGAATTCCTTACAATTGTGAAAAGCCTTCCTCTAGTGGTATTGAAACTGCCATGGAATTATTTCACTGCCTCAAGCCTTTGGGATAAACAGACTATTGGAGTACATATGACCACATGATATAATGGTTTCTAGGTACCCAAATGAAACATACAGAATTACAAAGAAACCTTATTTAGGCACTTTCAAAAAAAGAGAAGTTTCTTTCCATGCTCTGAAACAAAATAACGTGATCTCAGCTAAAGAAACACAAGAACTGGGTTGTATAATCCTCAGACCCAAAGGAAAATATTAGAAGTTGCACAAATTAAATATGTATTGTGTGAGTATGTGCTCAGTTGTATCTGACTATTTGTGACCCCATGGACTATAGCCTTACAGGTTCCTCTATCCATGGGATTTTCCAGATAGGAATACTGGAGTGGTTGCCATTTCCTTCTTCAGGGGATCTCCCAGACCTATTTGCTAAACTTGAGGGAAGTGAGTGCTCTTTTCAGGAAAAGGCCAGAGGAGCAGGTATCACTATGGAAAGGGAGGGAAGGAGTTGGTTTTTCTGTAGATACTCAGAGTAGCATCAGGGTCATATATATAGCAGCAAAAAGGGAGCATCCTGATAGGAGGCAAAGGGAAAACCAGAGTCTTTAATTGATGGACCAGTGCTCAAATTTCAAAACTTTGCCCATTTTTTATAGAAATATGGACTCCCTAGAAAGAAAAGCTGGATAAGTGGCAACATTCTAGCCCACTTGCAAAAGGCATTATTTCATGTGTCTTATTTCAAGTGGGGCTGCTGAAAGATTTGTAGTGAGAAGGTTTGGGAGATTTCAGTGGATTTGGGAGGTTATGTTTGGCTATATGTGAAGAAGTTATTGATCAGTTAGTAATGCCTGCCATGAGCCTAGGATGAAGGTTCTAGGTTATTGAAGGTCTCTGAGAGCGTTGCATTTTATTATTGAAGGAAAGCTTGGTACATTCCTATAAACTAGCCAGGGTGAAAAATCTGTTTTAAGAAATCTTAACGGATTAGAAATGTTTTTTATTGGAATATTATTTCTTTGCACTATTGTGTTAGTTTCTGCTATACAACAAAGTGAATCAGCTATAAGTATACACATATCCCCTTCCTCTAAAACCTCCCTTCCACCCCACCACACCCATAGTCTTAACCATCTAGTCATCACAGAGCACCAAGCTGAGTTCCCTGGGGTATAGAGCAGCTTCCTGCTAGCTACCTACGTTATACATGGTAGTGTATATATGTCAGTGCTCCTCTCCCAGTTCTTCAACCCTCCCCTTTCTTCACTGTGCTCACATGCCCTTTCTCTGTATCTGTGACTTTATTCCTGCCCTTCAAATAGGTTCACCTGTACCATTTTTATAGATTTCATATATATTCAGTGACATACGATATTTGTTTTTCTCTTTCTGATTTACTTTACTCTATATGACAGACTCTGGTCCATCCACATCACTACAAATGACCCAATTTCATTCCTTTTTATGGCTGAGTAGCATTCCAACTGCAGAGACATGGGTCAGCAGTGGCTGGCTGCAGGGACTGGCAGCAGCAGTCCTGGGAGACACGGTGTGTTGGCATAAGTCCTCATGGAGGAGGTCGCCATTGGCCATACAATGAAGCCTGTAGTCCTACCATAGAGCCATTGGGTTGGTGACCCACAATTTGGAGTATAATTATACCAAAGGAGTTTCTGAACTGTTGCAAAGGTTCTAAGCCACACATCATACTTCTTAACCTGGGGATCCAGCAAAGGAACTCAGTATTCCCAGGGAATCTGGCTTTGAAGATCATGAGGATTTGGTTACAGAACTTCCATAGGCCTAGGGGAAACAGAGACTCTTGGAGGGTGCAAACAAAACCTTGTGCAAACCAGGACCCAGGGAAAAGGAGCAGTGACCCCACAGAAGACTGAGCCAGACCTGCCTGTGAGTGTTTGAGGGTCTCCTGAGGATGTGTGTGTTGACAATAGCCTGCCATGGGCACAGGGGCACTGGTATTAGCAGCTGTGGGAGGCCCAGCATAAGTCCTCTTATGGAATAAGTCCTCTTGGAGGAAGTCACCATTAGTCCTGCCATAGGGCCTGCAGACTCCAGGACTGGGCTGTCCCAGGCCAAATAACTAGCAAGGAGGGAGCACAGCAACACTTTTAAGCAGAAAATTGGATTAAAGCTTTAACGAACATGGCCCTGCCCACCTGAGTAAGACCCAGTATTCCCCACAGCTAGTCCCTCCCATCAGGAAGCTTGCATAAGCACCTTATCCCCATCCATCAGAAGGCAAACAGAAGAAACAAGGACTACAATCCCATGGCCTCCAGAATGAAAACCACAATCACAGAAAACCAAAATGATCACATGAATCACAGCTTTGTGTATCTCAGTGAAGCTATAAGCCATGCCTTGCAGGGCCACCCAAGTCAGACAGGTCATAGTGGAGAGTTCTGAATGAACACGGTCCACTGAAGAAGGGAAGGGCTAACCATTTCAACATTCTTGCCTTGAGAACTACATGAGCAGTATAAAAAGGCAAAAAAGATATGACACCAGAAGATGAGCCCCCTAGGTTGGTTTGGTGACCAATATGCTACTGGGGAAGAGTGGAGAAACAGCTCAACAAAGATGAAGGGCTTGGCCAAAGTGGAAATGATGCCCAGTTGTGGATGTATCTGGTGGTGAAACTAAAGTCCGATGCTGTAAAGAACCATATTGCATAAGAACCTGGAATGTTAGATTCTTGAATCAACATAAATTGGATGTGGTCACGCAGGAAATTGAAAGAGTTAACAGCAACATTTTAGGAATCAGTGAACTAAAATGGACAGAAATAAGGAAATTTAATTCAGATGACCACTTTATCTACAACTGTGAGCAAGAATCCTCCAGAAGAAATAGAATAGCCCTCAGAGTCAACAGAAGAATCTGAAAGGCAGTACTTGGGTGCAATGTCAAAAACAACAGAACGATCTTGGTTTGTTTACAAGGCAAACCATTCAACATCACAGTAATCCAAGTCTATGCCCCGACCGCTGATGCCAAAGAAGCTGAAGTTGAATGATTCTATGAAGACCTACAAGACCTTATAGAACATAACACACACACACACAAAAATAAATAAATAAATATATATATATATATATGTCTTTTTCATTATAAGGGATTGGTATGCAAAAGTGGGAAATCAAGACATACCAGTAATAACAGGCAAGTTTGGCCTTGCAGTACAAAATGAAACAGGGAAAAGACTAACAGAGTTTTGCCAAGTGAATACACTGGTCATAGCAAACACCCTCGGTCCAACAACATGAGAGATGACTCCACACATGGACATCACCAGACAGTCAATATAGAAATCAGATTGATTATATTCTATACAGCCAAATATGGAGAAACTCTATGCAGTCAGCAAAAACAAGTCCTGGAGCTGATTGTGGCAGCAAAATTCAGACTTAAATTGCAAAATTCAGACTTAAATTGAAAGTAGGGAAAACCACTAGGCCATTCAGGTATGGCCTAAATAAGATCCCTTATGATTACACAGTGGAAGTGACAAATAGATTCAAGAGGTTAGATCTCATAGATAGAGTGCCTGAAGAACTATGGATGGAGGTTCATAACTTTATACAGGAGACAGTAACCAAAACCACTCCAAAGAAAAAGAAATGCAAGAAGGCAAAATGGTTTTCTGAAGAGGTCTTACAAATACCTGAGAAAAGAAGAGAAATGAAAGGCAAAGGAGAAAGGGAAAGATATACCCAAATGAATGCAGAGTTACAGAGAATAGTAAGAGATAAGAAAGCCTTCTTAAATGAACAATGCAAAGAAATAGAGGGGAACAATAAAATGGGAAAGACTAGAGATCTCATCAAGAAAATTCAAGATACCAGGAGAACATTTCATGCAAAGATAGACATGAAAAAGGACAGACATGACAAGCACCTAACAGAAACAGAAAATACTAAAAAGAGGTGACAAGAATACACAGAAGAATTGAACAAAATAAAACATCTGAATGACCTAGATAAGCACGATGGTGTGCTCACTCACCTAGAGCCAGACATTCTGGAGTGTAAAGTCAAGTGGGCCTTAGGAAGAATTACTATGAACAAAGCTAATGGAGGTGATGGAATTGCAGCTGAGGTATTTCAAATCCTAAAATATGATGCTGTTAAAGAGTTGCAATCAGTATACCAGCAAATTTGGAAAACCCAGCAGTGGCCACAGGACTCTAAAAGGTCAATCTTCATTCTAATCCCAAAGAAAGGCAATGCCAAAGAATTTCCAAACTATTGTACAGTTGTGCTCATTTCACATGCTAGCAAGGTAATGCTCAAAATCCTTCAAGTGAGGCGTCAACGGTACATGAACTGAGAACTTCCAGATGTACAAGCTAGATATAGAGAAAGCAGAGGAGCAAGACTGAATTGCCAACATCCCTTGAATCATAGAAAGAAGCAAGGAAATTCCAGAAAAACTTCTATTTCTGCTTCATTGACTACACTAAAACCTTTGATTGTGTGGATCACAACACNAATGTCTATTCAGATCCTTTGGCCATTTCTAAATTGTGTTGTTTGGTTTTATGGTTTTTTAATTGTATGAGTTCTTTATATACCTTACATTCTTGAGTTCTAAACTGGGAATAAAAAAAATGGGGGATACCCCTCTAGCGTATTGTGAGCATTAAGTGAGATCAAATTTAAATTACATTAAATAGTCTATGTGATGTGTTTAGCTCTGTGACAGTAAGGGTTCAATACTGCTTTATAAAATTGGTACATGCTTAATGGATCAGTTGTGGCTACATTCACCAGATCATGTGTACATTTCCTTGAAACTATTATGTAGTAGAGAATGTGATGGTGGAAGGGTAAAAGTTAGCCTATCTCTTGGCTTGTGTTCCCAGGCAGTGCAGTGGTAAAGAATCTGCCTGCCAATGCAAAAGAAGCTGGAGATGCAGGCTTGATCCCTGGCTTGGGAAGATCCCCTGGAGAAAGGAAATGGCAACTCACTCCAGCATTCTTGCCTGGAAAATTCTATGGACAGAGAATTGGGGCTGGATACAGTCCATGGGGTCTCGTGCAAAGAGTCAGACACTACTGAGTGACTGAGCATGCACACATGGTGGTTTGGGTCAGAAGTTAGTCAAGATGTTAGCTTCAACTTCTGGACTGGACAGCTTACCATTGGATTCACTATGGAATTGGAAAACCATTCTGTTCCTTACAGAGCATCCTGTCCTGGCAATGGGAAGGATGCTCTTTTTCCAACAGAGGAGAATCAGCAACACATGGTGCTCCTTGGACAGCTGCCTACCTGGAGTCTAGAGCAAGGAAAAGGGGACCCAAATGTTACTGATTCTAAGCTTGGTCTGCTTGCCAAATAACAGGCCAATTAACTGAGAGATGAAGTGTTAAGGCAAGGAATATGACTTTATTTTGAAAGCCAGCTGACTGAGAAGATGGCAGACTAATGTCTCAAAATAACCATCTTGGCAGGGTTTGGATGCCAGGTTCTTTTATAGGACAGAAATGGGGAAGTAAAGATCATTACCTCACAAATATCTCCTGGCATGGCCAACCTAAGGGAGGGATTGTGTTAATATCTTCAGGTAGAGAGGCAGGGTCAAGAAGCAACAGTTAGAACCTTACATGGGAAAACTGACTGGTTCAAAATTGGGACAGGAGTATGACAAGGCTGTATATTTTCACCCTGCTTATATAACTTATATGAAAAGTACATCATGTGAAATGCCTGGCTTGATGACTCACAAGCTGGAATCAAGATTGCCAGGAGAAATATCAACAATCTCAGATATGCAGATGATACCTCTTTAATGGCAGAAAGTGAAGAGGAACTAAAGAATCTCTTGATGAAGGTGAAAGGTCAGTTCGGTTCAGTTCAGTCACTCAGTCATGTCCGACTGTTTGCGACCCCATGAATTGCAGCACGCCAGGCCTCCCTGTCCATCACCAACTCCCGGAGTTCACTCAGACTCATGTTCATCGAGTCCGTGATGCCATCCAGCCATCTCATCCTCTGTCGTCCCCTTCTCCTCCTGCCCCTAATCCCTCCCAGCATCAGAGTCTTTTCCAATGAGTCAACTTTTCACACGAGGTGGCCAAAGTACTGGCGTTTCAGCTTTAGCATCATTCCTTCCAAAGAAATCCCAGGGCTGATCTCCTTCAGAATGGACTGGTTGGATCTCCTTGCAGTCCAAGGGACTCTCAAGAGTCTTCTCCAAAACCACATTTAAAAAGCATCAATTCTTTGGTGCTCAGCCTTCTTCACAGCCCAACTCTCACATCCATACATGNGCATGAGGTGGCCAAAGTACTGGAGTTTCAGCTTTAGCATCATTCCTTCCAAAGAAATCCCAGGGCTGATCTCCTTCAGAATGGACTGGTTGGATCTCCTTGCAGTCCAAGGGACTCTCAAGAGTCTTCTCCAACACCACAGTTCAAAAGCATCAATTCTTCGGCACTCAGCCTTCTTCACAGTCCAACTCTCACATCCATGCATGACTACTGGAAAAACCATAGCCTTGACTAGACGGACCTTAGTTGGCAAAGTAATGTCTCTGCTTTTGAATATGCTCTCTAGGTTGGTCATAACTTTTCTTCCAAGGAGTAAGCATCTTTTAATTTCATGGCTGAGCTGGTAACAAATCTGCCTGCAATGCGGGATATCTGGGTACTATCCCTGGGTTGGAAAGATCCCCTGGAGAGGAGAACAGCTACCCACTTCAGTATGTTGGCCTGGAGAATTCCATGAACTCTATCGTCCTTGGGGTCAGAAAGAGTTGGACACAACTGAGTGACTTTCACTTATCTTCATTGAGTCAGAGATGTTTTCTAACCATCTCATCCTCTACTGCTCCCTTTCTTTGTCTTCACTATTTCCCATCATTGCAGTCTTTTCCAATGAGTTGGCACTTTGTATCAGATGGTATAAGTATTAGAACTTCAACATCAGTCCTTCCAATGAATATTCATGGTTGATTCCTTTAGGATTGACTAGTTTGATCTCCTTGCAGTCCAAGAGATTCTCAAGAGTCTTCTCCAGCACTACAATTTGAGATTATTCTGTGTACAGTAATCAAGATACAGAAAAGTTCCATCATTTTCAGAAGTTTCTTTGGGCTTCTACATTGGTAATGCTCCAGTTTCTTCCTGACCTTGATAACCACTGATGTGTTTTCTTCACATAGCTGTAGATTAGATTTGCCTTTTCGAGTCCAGTTCAGTTGTTCATTCGAGTCACACTCTTTGCAACCCCATGGACTGCAGCACTCCAGGCCTCCCTGTCCATCACCAACTCCCAGCGTTTACTCAAACTCATGTCCATCGAGTCAGTGATGCCATCCAACCATCTCATCCTCTGTCGTCCCCTTCCCTTCTTGCCCTCAATCTTTCCCAGCATCCCGGTCTTTTCAAATGAGTCAGTTCTTCACATGAGGTGGCCAAAGTGTTGGAGTTTCAGCTTCAACATCAGTCCTTCCAATGAACACTCAGGACTGATCTCCTTTAGGATGGACTGGTTGGATCTCCTTACAGTCCAAGGGACTCTCAAGAGTCTTCTCCAACACCACGGTTCAAAAGCATCAATTCTTCGGCACTCAGCTTTCTTTATAGTTCAACACTCATGTCCATAAATGACCACTGGAAAAACCATAACCTTGACTAGACAGACCTTTATTGCAAAGTAATGTCTCTGCTTTTTAATATGCTGTCTAGTTTAGTCATAACTTTCCTTCCAAGGAGTGTCTTAATTTCATGGCTGCAATCACCATTTGCTGTGATTTTGGAGCCCAAAGAAATAAAAATCTGCCACTGTTTCCACTGTTTCCTCATCTATTTGCTGTGACGTGATGTGACCAGGTACCATGATCTTAGTTTTCCGAATGTTGAGCTTTAAGCCAACTTTTTCACACTCCTCTTTCACTTTCATCAAGAGGCTCTCTAGTTCTTCTTTGCTTTCTGCCATAAGGGTAGTGTCATCTGCATATCTGAGATTATTGATATTTTTCCTGGCAATCTTGATTCCAGCTTGTGCTTCATCCAGCCCAGCGTTTCTTATGATGTACTCTGCATATAAGTTAAATAAGCAGGGTGACAATATACAGCCTTGACGTACTCCTTTTCCTATTTGGAACCAGTCTGTTGTTCCATGTCCAGTTCTAACTGTTGCTTCCTGACCTGCATACACATTTCTCAAGAGGCAGATCAGGGGGTCTGGTATTCCCATCTCTTGAAGAATTTTCCACAGTTTGTTGTTGTTCACACAGTCAAAGGCTTTGGCATAGTCAATAAAGCAGAAACAGATGTTTTTAATGGAACTGTCTTGATTTTTTGATGATCCAGCAGATGTTGGGAACTTGATCTCTGGTTCCTCTGCCTTTTAAAAAACCAGCTTGAACATCTAGAAGTTCACAGTTCATGTATTGCTGAAGCCTGGCTTGGAGAATTTTCAGCATTACTTTACTAGCATTGAGATGAGTGCAGTTGTGCAGTAGTTTGACCATTCTTTGGCATTGCCTTTCTTTGGGATTGGAATGAAAACTGACATTTTCCAGTCCTGTGGCCACTGCTNTATAATAGTCATCTGAGTTAAATTCACCCATTCCAGTCCATTTTAGTTCACTGATTCCTAAAATGTCGACATTCAAATGGGGATAGTCTGCAACACTGTGTCCCTACCAGCCTACTAGGCCCCTGGCAAGCATTATTTTGTAAACAGGTTGCTCATCACTGGGAGACAGAAGAGCAGAGTGCTGGGAGGTGAGCGATGATATAGTACCAGACTAGCAAGGTCTTTAAGGCAGTTTTGCCCATATGGGTCAGTTTATGTTGTTGGTGGACCAGCTTGTAGGTTAGCTGCTCCAGAACATTGACTCAGTGGTCTTTCATGATCCACCATCCTGTCTTCGCCTTGGTTCCTGCTACGTTTTTTATCCATTTCTGCTTTTCAGGAGAGTACTTGGGGGCAACTGATATTTCCAGGGCTAGCAGGACTTTTGGTTTGTCTGGCAGCTGCCCTCAGGCAGCCTGCTTGGTGACTGCATTAGTGGGTAGGGTTCCTTTGGCTGCTGGGTCTCCCCAATTCTGGTGGCCTTTGCAGTGGACGACTGCCACTTCCTTCAGTCCCCATACTACCTCCAGGAGGTCCCCATACTACCTTCAAGATTTCAGCTTGGTTCTTGATCCCCTTTCCTTCTGCAGTAAGGAGTCCTCTTTCCTTGTAGAGCCTCTGTGAACTTGTAGAATAGTGAAAGCATACTATGTGTCTGTATAGATGTTGACTTGCTAGTCTTGGCTGAGTTCCAGTGCTCTGATTAATGTCCACAACTCCACTCTCTGTGCTGACCATCCTTGAGGAAGTGCATCTGCCTCCACCACTTCAGAGTCAAGCACCATGGCATACCTGACCATCCTTTTCCCATTCTCCATGAAGCTACTACCATCAGTATATAGGACTAGGTCTGGCTTTTGGAGTTTATCAGTCAAGTCTGGTCTTCTAGAAAATACTTAATCTAGTATTTCTAAGCAGTCATGGTCCAGGGGCCTTGCTTCATCTGGTAGGAAAGTAGCTGGGTTTAGAGTTCATACAACTCCAGTTTTACTTGTGGATTTTCACATAGTAACCCTTGATACTGAATCATCCATGCATGTGTGAGCCAGTGGTGGCCTCTGTTACCTATCAGGGTTACAACTGAGTGTGGGAATTTAACATTGAGGTTTTGCCCAGCGTTAACGTGTCAGCTTCCTTCACCAGTAAGGTAGTGGCTGCTAGTGCTCAGAGGCAGGGTGGCCATGCAGCCACGACTGAGTTAGTTGTTTAGACAGTCTGGCCACTGGCCTTTGCCAGGGTCTGAATTCTTGGATTAGGACTCCCAAGGCCATTCCATTCTTTTCATGAACAAAGAGGTTGACCACTCTGGTTACACTGGGAAGTTCTAGAGCTGGGGCCTTGGAGAGTTTGGCCTTCATTGTTTGAAACACAGCCTCCTGGGTTGGTCCCCACTCAAGGGGGACTTTTTCTTCTCCTTTTAGAGCCTCAGTCTGGCCAAGTCTGAAAATCCAGGGGTCCATATCCTGCAGAACCCTGCCACTCCCAGGAACTTGTGGACCTTCTCATGAGAGGTAGGGTAGGAATGGTGCAAACTGCTTGTTTCCCTTCAGTTCCCAGCATCCACTGGCCCGGCATGATGTTAAAACCTAGATTATTTGACTTGTCTTTTACAGACCTGTGCCTTTTTCTTTGATACCCGGTAACCAGCTTCCATTAACAGGGAGAGGAGGGCCTTTGTTCGTTCTAGGCTTTGAGCCTGTGTCATGTTGGCCAGCAGAAGGTCATCAACGTATTGCAGCAGGACACAGTTTAACTCTTGTCCAGGAAACTTTGCCAAGTCAGTGGCCAAGGCTCTGCTGAAGGGAGTAGGGGTGTTCTTGAACCCCTGNGGGTGGCCATGCAGCCACGACTGAGTTAGTTGTTTAGACAGTCTGGCCACTGGCCTTTGCCAGGGTCTGAATTCTTGGATTAGGACTCCCAAGGCCATTCCATTCTTTTCATGAACAAAGAGGTTGACCACTCTGGTTACACTGGGAAGTTCTAGAGCTGGGGCCTTGGAGAGTTTGGCCTTCATTGTTTGAAACACAGCCTCCTGGGTTGGTCCCCACTCAAGGGGGACTTTTTCTTCTCCTTTTAGAGCCTCAGTCTGGCCAAGTCTGAAAATCCAGGGGTCCATATCCTGCAGAACCCTGCCACTCCCAGGAACTTGTGGACCTTCTCATGAGAGGTAGGGTAGGAATGGTGCAAACTGCTTGTTTCCCTTCAGTTCCCAGCATCCACTGGCCCGGCATGATGTTAAAACCTAGATTATTTGACTTGTCTTTTACAGACCTGTGCCTTTTTCTTTGATACCCGGTAACCAGCTTCCATTAACAGGGAGAGGAGGGCCTTTGTTCGTTCTAGGCTTTGAGCCTGTGTCATGTTGGCCAGCAGAAGGTCATCAACGTATTGCAGCAGGACACAGTTTAACTCTTGTCCAGGAAACTTTGCCAAGTCAGTGGCCAAGGCTCTGCTGAAGGGAGTAGAGGTGTTCTTGAACCCCTGAGGAAGCCTCGTCCAAGTCAGCTGTTTCTTGCTTCCCGTGTATAGGTTTTCCCATTTAAAGGCAAATAGTGTTGGCTGACAGGTACTACCCAGAGGCAGAAGAAGGCATCTTTTAAGTCCAAGCAAATAAACCATTAAGCTGTAAAGGGGATCAGTCTTAGTAGAATACAAGGATTAGGCACTGCTGGGTGCAAAGTAATTGTTGCCTGTTTACAGCCCTTAGGTCCTGAACCAGACAATAGTCATGTGTTCCCAGCTTTCTTATGGGCAGCAGTGGGGTGTTCCATGGTGACTGGAATTTTATCAGAAGTCTGTGTTGGAGTACTCTGTCTTAGTAGTAGGCCCCTAGTAGGGCCTCTTGGGAAATCAAGCACTGTCATAGTTTTACAGGTTGAGCTCCTGGTTTCAGATCAATCAGGATGAGGACATAATGTTTTGTTAGGCCTGGGGGTTCTCTTAGGCTGAAAGTAGTGGGTATTCAGCCTGTAATTCAGGAGGAATGGCCCTCTCTCCTTGAAGGGAGGAATACAGGCTCCATTCTTCTTCTCTCCTTACAGCAAGAGTCAAAGAGGTGGGGGTCCCTTAATTTGAGCTGGGCTGACCCATCAACAGAGAAGGAAATTTGGACCCGCATCTTGGCAGCAGTTCTCTTCTCCTCACAGGGACAGGGCAGTCAGGTAGCTAGAGGAATTCATGTAGTACCTCATGGCCCCGTAATTGGCATTGTCGAGGACCGCAGAAGGGCCTGCGGGTCTGAGCACCTGTGGCCCCGATGACAGTGGTTTCCTTTCCTGAGATGGGGGGATACTTGTTGAGTGGCCACCAAACGCCCGGCACCTGTATCCACCATAAAGTCCACTGGATGGCCCCCTACTTGAATTCTGACCATAGGCTCTCGGGGGCCCAATTGCAGAGAGCCTGGTCCCCTCTAGTCATATTCTGCTCCAGCTAGGCCAGTCAGATTGGTGCTGGGTGGCTTAGGTTGATGTCTGTTCAGGGAGCCTGCTGCTTTGGTTCTCTCAGGGCAACTGGGGACTCATTCTACCAGTGATCCTTCTCCTTGCAATAGGCACACTGATTGCAGCTGAGGGAGTCCCTCTCTCTTGTGTCTGGGCCCCCTAACTTATGAGGTGGCCCTGCTAGTGGTGCAGACTTTGACAGGGCAGCTGCCAGGAGTGTGGCTTTTTGCTTCATCCTCTTTTCTGCTTCTCGACGTGCTGTTTGGTCATAATTGACAAAGACTTTGTTAGCTATTGCTAGTAGTTCTGTGGCGTTTTTTCCTGCAAACCCTTCTAACTTCTATAATTTCTTCCGGATGTCCAGTTGGGCCTGTCACACAAAGGCCACATTTATAATCGTTGGTTCTCAGGGGGTGCAGGATCGAAAGGGGTGAAGACCTGGAAGGCCTCACATAGCCTCTTGTAGAAGTCGGCCAGGCATTCCTCTGGTTTTTTGCAATACCTCAGTGGTCTTGGCCATGTTGGTAGGCTTATTAGCCCCAGCTTTCACTCCATGTAGGATGGCTGTCGATACCTCTCCCACCAGTTTTTCTTTCCCTTGGTGTTGGGGTCCCAGTGGGGCTCTTCTTCTGGGAAGGCCTTTCATGCCCAGTTATCCACATCTAATTGACCCCCTGGGGCATTGGCCTGGAGCATTTTCGAGCCTCCGTCACATCTCATCGGCGCTCCTTAGCATTGAACAGGGTGAGGCGAAGCTGCTGACAGTCCACCCAGTTGGGGTGGTAAGTCTGGAAAATGGACTCTAGGAGATCAACTGGTGCCTGAGGTTTTGCAGAGTATGAAGGGGTATGATGCTTCCAGTTGAGATCAGTTGTGGAAAATGGTTGGTAGTAGAAGACAGTTCCTTCCTCTTGTAGAGTCCCACTGGGGACAATACGCTGCAGTCTCCGTGTTTCTCTTAGAGGCATTTGAAGTGCTAGGGCAGCTGCCCCTTGGGCCAACTGGAGACACCTGCTCATTGGCTCTGGGGTCTTTGATCATGGGGGTACAATAGCTTCAGGAGCATCAGGAGGAAGAGGTGAAGCAGAAGGCGGTGGACTGCCTGGTAAATGCAGATTTGCTGCTCCTGGCAGGGGAGCTGAAGGGATGTAAGGTGGGGGCATGGGAGGCATGTCTTTANTAGGTCCTGAACCAGACAATAGTCATGTGTTCCCAGCTTTCTTATGGGCAGCAGTGGGGTGTTCCATGGTGACTGGAATTTTATCAGAAGTCTGTGTTGGAGTACTCTGTCTTAGTAGTAGGCCCCTAGTAGGGCCTCTTGGGAAATCAAGCACTGTCATAGTTTTACAGGTTGAGCTCCTGGTTTCAGATCAGTCAGGATGAGGACATAATGTTTTGTTAGGCCTGGGGGTTCTCTTAGGCTGAAAGTAGTGGGTATTCAGCCTGTAATTCAGGAGGAATGGCCCTCTCTCCTTGAAGGGAGGAATACAGGCTCCATTCTTCTTCTCTCCTTACAGCAGGAGTCAAAGAGGTGGGGGTCCCTTAATTTGAGCTGGGCTGACCCATCAACAGAGAAGGAAATTTGGACCCGCATCTTGGCAGCAGTTCTCTTCTCCTCACAGGGACAGGGCAGTCAGGTAGCTAGAGGAATTCATGTAGTACCTCATGGCCCCGTAATTGGCATTGTCGAGGACCGCAGAAGGGCCTGCGGGTCTGAGCACCTGTGGCCCCGATGACAGTGGTTTCCTTTCCTGAGATGGGGGGATACTTGTTGAGTGGCCACCAAACGCCCGGCACCTGTATCCACCATAAAGTCCACTGGATGGCCCCCTACTTGAATTCTGACCATAGGCTCTCGGGGGCCCAATTGCAGAGAGCCTGGTCCCCTCTAGTCATATTCTGCTCCAGCTAGGCCAGTCAGATTGGTGCTGGGTGGCTTAGGTTGATGTCTGTTCAGGGAGCCTGCTGCTTTGGTTCTCTCAGGGCAACTGGGGACTCATTCTACCAGTGATCCTTCTCCTTGCAATAGGCACACTGATTGCAGCTGAGGGAGTCCCTCTCTCTTGTGTCTGGGCCCCCTAACTTATGAGGTGGCCCTGCTAGTGGTGCAGACTTTGACAGGGCAGCTGCCAGGAGTGTGGCTTTTTGCTTCATCCTCTTTTCTGCTTCTCGACGTGCTGTTTGGTCATAATTGACAAAGACTTTGTTAGCTATTGCTAGTAGTTCTGTGGCGTTTTTTCCTGCAAACCCTTCTAACTTCTATAATTTCTTCCGGATGTCCAGTTGGGCCTGTCACACAAAGGCCACATTTATAATCGTTGGTTCTCAGGGGGTGCAGGATCGAAAGGGGTGAAGACCTGGAAGGCCTCACATAGCCTCTTGTAGAAGTCAGCCAGGCATTCCTCTGGTTTTTTGCAATACCTCAGTGGTCTTGGCCATGTTGGCAGGCTTATTAGCCCCAGCTTTCACTCCATGTAGGATGGCTGTCGATACCTCTCCCACCAGTTTTTCTTTCCCTTGGTGTTGGGGTCCCAGTGGGGCTCTTCTTCTGGGAAGGCCTTTCATGCCCAGTTATCCACATCTAATTGACCCCCTGGGGCATTGGCCTGGAGCATTTTCGAGCCTCCGTCACATCTCATCGGCGCTCCTTAGCATTGAACAGGGTGAGGCGAAGCTGCTGACAGTCCACCCAGTTGGGGTGGTAAGTCTGGAAAATGGACTCTAGGAGATCAACTGGTGCCTGAGGTTTTGCAGAGTATGAAGGGGTATGATGCTTCCAGTTGAGATCAGTTGTGGAAAATGGTTGGTAGTAGAAGACAGTTCCTTCCTCTTGTAGAGTCCCACTGGGGACAATACGCTGCAGTCTCCGTGTTTCTCTTAGAGGCATTTGAAGTGCTAGGGCAGCTGCCCCTTGGGCCAACTGGAGACACCTGCTCATTGGCTCTGGGGTCTTTGATCATGGGAGTACAATAGCTTCAGGAGCATCAGGAGGAAGAGGTGAAGCAGAAGGCGGTGGACTGCCTGGTAAATGCAGATTTGCTGCTCCTGGCAGGGGAGCTGAAGGGATGTAAGGTGGGGGCATGGGAGGCATGTCTTTAGCCTCACCCTGGAAGACAGGCGGTTCCTTTTTCTGACATGAAGCCTTTTTTTTTTTTCTATTGAGCCATAGAACCTTACGTTGCCCCTGACCTGTCATGAAGAACCAAACCCAGGGAGGCCTTCGCTGGGCAATTTTTAACCATTGGTCAATATATAGAAATTGGTCTGGGTGGCCGGAGTCTCCAGTCACAACTCTAAATACTGCTTGGACAGTGGGCATATCTGAAGGCCCCTCTAGGAGCCATCCGACCCTGAAGGAGGGCCATCCTAGGGTACAAAAGTGCGCAGCTTTCCTGGGGTTAGTTTCACACCATACTCTTCAGAGAATCCTTTCTTAAAATTCTTAATCATGCTTTCTAAAACAGTAGGTTTTGAGGCTGAACTGCGCATTGTCTGAGAGTTCCTAACTTGTGGTGGTGCCACACAGTGAACAAAGGGAAACACTTTCATCTGCCTGGCTGCTCCCCTCATGGAGATTTAGGTGCCTCTTAGCATTGGCAGGTCAGCCTAAGCCCCTGACTCAGACCAGCCTCACAGGGAGGAATTAGATCCCCACGACTGGTGCTGCCCTGTCATATGAGGTCACTACGGAACCACAGGTTGGGACTCACTTAGGCTCCCTAGTCAAAGATGGTGAAGAGCGGCGTCTCATTCAACACAAGCACACATCCACGGCACACCAGGATTAATGGACCACCCAAGGGAACAAATCCTATTCTGAGCGACCCTCCAGTCACCAGGAGGTGATCAGGCTCTGTTTCTGTAGTATGGCCAGTCCTGACTTGGGCAGATGTCCCCAGGGCCTCACCTATCTGACGTCCTGTCCTGGAACCGGCTTCTGCTCTCCTTCTGGGTCCATTCAGAAAGTGGCGTGAGCCACAGCCGATGCGGCCCATGTGAGGGTCGGTCTCCAGCAAACGGCTGGTTGGCGTTGCCAGGCTGGCAGCTGTGGCTTCCCTCAGTTCCCTGACAACGGTGGCGCAAGGGAACCACTCAGTTGTCGTTTCCCGGCCAATGTACCAGGAAATCGTATAGAAACCATGGCGACGGGAAGAGACAAGCAATACTCGGAGATGCAAAACAGCAGGGTTTATTCAGCACCAGTGTGGGCTCAGCAGAGTCGCCTCCAGAGGCTGAGCACCTGGGCTTTGATCTGGGTATCTTGTATATGACACGGGCTTCCAGGTCATACTGACTTTCCCACCTAAGCAGTTTGGCTGACTCGAAAAGCTGGCCAGTTTACAGAGCAGAGGTGGTGAGCAGTGATAAGCAGGCCAGTTTATAGAAGCAGAAGTGGTGAGCAGTGAGCATAGCGGTAAACTTAAGCAACTATTTTAGTTTCTTCTTTTGTTTTTGCTCTTCAGATTGAGCATGATATCTACGACTAGATGGTACAAGAAGGTAAAATAATACAGTAGCATTATTTTTTAAATTTAAAATAGTTATTTCTAATTATAAAAGTTATACTTGTTCAAGATAAAGAATTCAGCTATTAGATGCTTTAAGGTAAAAATAAAAAATTTTGACTCCATATCCATACCCTTGGTGACAGTCTAGAATTTCTTCTGTTATGTTTAATAGAAATATATCTATAAACACAGTAAAGGATTCTTCATCTTAGAGTCTATCAGAAATATTCAAAACCTTCCCAATACTGTAATTATCCTCCAGTTAAAATTAATTAATTAATTAAAAAAGAAATACTCAACAATGAAATTGATTAAAGCCTTATATTAAAAAAAAAAAAGAAACCTGGAGTTGAATGATGGAAGAATATTAGGCTTAGGTTTGATAATATTGGGCTTCCCTTGTGGCTCAGCTGGTAAAGAATCTGCCTGCAATGCGGGAGACATGGTTTACCTTATAATGGAGTGAATTGATCTATCAGTGATAACAAAGACACCAAGCTATAAGGTGCATATCATGTGTTATACATCACAGGAAAGATGATGACAGCAAATGCAGCAACCTTGATTATAATGCAGAAGTTGTCACACTTTTCAATCATTATGTGTGTTAGTAGGTAAGTCATATTGGAATTCAGTCAGTTCTATGGAGCAGGATTGCAGCCTCTCTTCTGATATTCTTAGGTCAAGTTTACACCATAGTTGGGTCTTCCCAGGTGGTGCTGGTGGTATAGAATCCACCTGTTAAGGCAAGAGACATAAGAGACACAGTTTGGATCCCTGGCTCAGGAAGGTGCCCTGAAGAAGGGCATGATAACCCACTCCAGTATTCTGGCCTGGAGAATCCCACGGACAGTGGAGCCTGACGAGCTAGAGTCCATAGGGTTGCACAGAGTCCAACATGACTGAAGCAACTTAGCATGCACACATGCACACCATAGTTAACAATTTTTCGGAGTTTGGAAAGGCAGTGTAGTATACACACCATATATTTTGTAACATTCATGGAGGAGTTGGACCAAAGTCATATAATCAAATACATTAATATTTCTTCAGTGGAATGTAGGAATGGTTGGGTTTTGCTGCCAAATATATCATGAAGAAATGTTCATTTCAGAACATTTTCTATTTCAGAATCATGGACTGGTGAGATATCCTATTCTTTAATCCTGATAATGCAAAGAAAAATTAAGAGAACATATCGAAAAGATATTGGCACTAGACTGAATTTGTTTTTCAAATAGTGTGCTCTTTTGGAGTTAAGAAGTGGGAACTTCAGAAATATCATTATCTAGAATAGGTCATATGTTAGTCATTCAAGTGAATTCTGTATGAATATAGAAAGTAAAAGATAAACAGAGAATGGGTGAATTCAGAAGCCTGTAGTGAGTAACATACCTGGCAGAGACTTCAAGAGTTGCACAGAAGAGGATCTTTTTTAAACAATGGAAGCTACTTGTGATGGGGTAGCTTGAAGTATTTATTTGGAAATTAAAGAAGTTCCTTCTGTGAGGATTTTTGGCTGAGAACAGTGAATTTTTCAATGGAAAATTGTCTTAACTCTGCTTTTGTAACTTAGACTGAGTGTGTCATATGTTTAAATGGAATGTCTCATGTAAAACTGAAGCTTCCTTTTACATTTCAAGTAGCTATTTAGATACCTGGTCTCTATTGTATGGTTTTTTGATTTGAACATAGTTTGCCTTTCATTTCTACCCAGTTTCCATGACTGAAACCATTATGTTAGGCCAGAATGTGGTAATAGAGGCAATTATGCCATTGAGTATGTGGCCCAGCCTTCAGATTAAGGTTTCACACCTGGGTATCATTATTCTTTCCCATATCAATTTATTATTTAAGGACTTATTGTTTGAAAGTCCTTATAGCACATAAGCAATTAGAGTAGCTGAGAGTCTGCCTGTATTCAATGTATTTATTTTGCTTTCCCTAGCTTTTTCATGCCAGAATAATTAAATCCCCTTCTAATGTGTCAGGAGCAGACTGTTTTGAAATTGACAGCACTCTTTCCTCTCCTCTTCAATAAGAAAAGAATCACAAAAACCTGGCAGATAAATAATAAACTTTACAAAAAGGAAGGAGAAAACAGAACACATTAATTGAAAGGATATTCTCCCCTTCCACCTAAAGCAGTAATTGGTGAATATAACTGATTTATTATTATTTTCTAAACAGAGTTTACAAATGCTATTTTGTTGACTGCATAAGAAACAACCTCTTTCTTAGAAATGAATATTTCATGTAGCAAATTTGTTTCCTATAGTGTGTGAATAACAAGATATTATACTGAGCTTTTAAAAATGAAGTGACCTATTCCATAGGACACTTTTGGGAGGAAGGAAATGGATAGGCTAGACCTCATGGAAATATTTATTTGCATATGCCTCAATGCAGTAAGCACTTTGCAGATTTTGAATTTTACCATGTGGTTGTTGTAGCAGAATAGCTAGTCTCTTTCTAAAGAGTATATTTGCATATGATAGTTTAACAGCTTTCCCCTTTTGTTCCTAGAAGATTAAGTCTCTGTCTGAGGAGAAGAGAAAATAAAAGTGGTTCCTTATAACTTGAAAAAAAATATAATTTGAAGATAAGAGCAAACTCTGAAGTGCACTTTTTACTTCCAGAAGTTTAGTCTAAGAAGTACAGTTTTTCTCTGTATGTGCCAGCAGAACTGTTTCTTATTCTTGGTGGCAGGTGTGTCATCAGGAGCCCTGTGAAGTTGAAATAACGCATCAAAATTGCCCCCAACTATTTTTTGCCTACCTAGTAAAATTCAGGCTTCAGCATTTCATTCCTTTGGTTTAGGTTTGGACCCTTTGTTTAAAATTCAGATTTTGGGGGGAGTGGATGAGGAGCAGAGATGAGTGCTTTCCAAACATTATTGATCATTTCAAATGCTCCGTGAATAAAAAGGCCCTGAGCTTTGAAAAGATTAGGAAACTGCGAACTGTACACCTTTGAAGGATCTTCCCCTCTTCCCCTTACAATACCTATTAGAGTCCTTGAAATTGATAACCCGTGGGATACATTTGGGGATATTATACAATTTCCTGGATAATATCTTAGAATTGTTTATTGATTGATCAAGGATATTCATATTAGATAATTTCCTTGGAGTTCTACACAGTGCTGATTCCCATTAGACTGTGGCCAGTAATGGACTATGGAATTCTGTGTCTCTGCAAGTGAGCGAATAGATGGGATATAGAGAGGCCTGGCATGCTGCGATTCATGGGGGCGCAAAGAGTCGGACACGACTGAGCGACTGAACTGAACTGAACTGAACTGAGAGGCACTGGTTTGCTCTTTGAAGGGTCTTAGGTTAGTAATCAGGAAACTGGCTGATTGACAACTTTAGTTTTGCTTATATTTGATCAATGTTATGTGGAGAAAGCTTTGCTAAGATTTTAGCAGAATGTATATTCCACTGGAGCACTGCCAGTTCTTTGGGGTGACATTGTTCTTTACCAAACTTTGTCTCCTTAATTATTCTGAGAGACAAAATGAAATTTAGAAATAGCATACAGAAACAGGAGGAACAGGAGGACTACATTTTTTAAAATCTTCTTTAGGTCTTCTTATATAGATATTTGTGATTATTTTCTGCTACTGTTGACTCAGTTGTTTATTTCTCTGATTTTTTTCCTTTCAAATTCTGAAAAGCAATCTAAGTAACACTGAAGCAATTTTTCTGTTAGCAAAAATAAAAGGACCCAGCAAATTCATCTGTGTTCTGTGATTTGTATACAAAGGTACTTAGAAATAATAATTTCTTCCCCTAATTGTTGCTAAATAGGTCTGCAGTGTATGCAGAGTCCTTCCATAATTGCAGATTAAACAATATTGCACTTTTGAATGAAATTAGGGAATTGAAGACTCAAATTGGCAATATAACAAATGTCTGTTACCTCTGAGGAAATCTGTGATATTGATTCTAACTAAAAGTAGAAATTGTACACACTGGGATCAGGAGAATAGTTTAAAAAGCCAATGGGATGGTAATTGTGGTGGTGATGCAGATTTATGATTATGAAATTACAGAGTATAATACTTTGAAAACACCTGTGATTTTTACTTAACTATTTCAGTTGAAACTGTCTCTGACAACACTGTTGTTCTCTGAACAAGTTATTTACTATATTATTAAAATTTAATGCACTGTGGCATGCCCTTGAGAAATCCATTCCCTCAAAACAAACAAATTACACTTAAAGAGTTCTTTCTAGCACACACCTGGGAGTTAACTTCTATATGTCTTTAATTGATAAAATTAGATTAAAAACATATATTCGTCAAGTGACATATAGAATCAAAAGAGTTGACTATGTAAACAGCAATTCCTCCTCTACCTATCACTTCCAAATGAATGCAAATGAACATTTCAAGAAAAGTAATGTAGACTATTTAAGCATTGTTTACTTTTCGGTTGAGAATATATTTATAGTATATAAAATATCTAAGGAGATTTAAAATGTAGTCATGTATTTAGATGCTTGAAATCATTAGTGCCATTAGGACATAGAGTCTTTTCTCACCGTCATATTCCCTGCATGCATCATTTAGGCCGTTTCCATGTCTTGGCTAATGTAAAACATGCTGCAGTGAACATTGGGGTGCATATATCTTTGTGAATTATGGTTCTCTCCAGATATATGCCCAGGAATGGATTTCTGGATCCATTAGTAGTCCATTTTTAGCTCCTTAGGGAACTTCTGTACTGTTCTCCATAGGCTGTACTAATTTACACTCCCACTAACAACATAGGAGGGTTCCCTTTTCTCCATGCCCTCTCCAACATTAACTGTTTGGAGACTTTTTGATGATGGCCTTTCTGATAGGTACAAAGTGATGCATGTGTGCACACTAAGTTGCTTCGGTCGTGTCCAACTCTTTGCTGCCCAGTGGGAGCCCACCAGGCTCCTCTGTCTATGGGATTCTCCAGGCAAGGATACTGGAATCGGTTGCCATGTCCTCCTCCAGGGGATCTTCCCACCCTGAGGACTGAGTCCGTGTCTCACGTTTCCTGCACTGGCAGGCAGGTTATTTACCACTAGCACCACCTGGGAAGTATTTTTTTTTAATACTCATTGTATTTTTTAAAATTAGTTTATTTTTAAAAATATAAATTTATTTATTTTAATTGGAGGCTAATTACTTTCCAATATTGCATTGATTTTGCCATACATCAGCATGAATCCGCCACAAGTATACACATGTTTACATGTTCCCCATTCTGAACCCCCCGCCCACTTCCCTCCTCCCCATACCATTCCTCTTTTTAATTGAGGGATAATTGCTTTAAAGTATTGTATTGGTTTCTGCCAAACATCAACAACCTCATTGTATTTTTTAAATATTTTATTTTTAATCCTTATTGTATTTTTGAGTTGCATTTCTCTAATAATTAGCAATGTTAGAATATTTTCAAGTTTTGGCCATATGTATGTCTTCTTTAGAGAAATGTCTATTTAGATCTTTTCCCTCTTTTTTTTTTTTTTTTT
>SJYV01051819.1:169648-223490 GCA_006410875.1 Neotragus pygmaeus
GCGCCTCGTTTCTTACATGATAGTATACATGCTTCAATGCCATTCTCCCAAATCATCCCACCCTCTCCCTCTCCCTCAGAGGCCAAAAGTCCATTCTATATGTCTGTGTCTCTTTTGTTGTCTGTGTGAGAGCTTTTAAGTTTAATTTGACCCAGTTTGTTTTTATTGGTTTGGCCAAAAATTCGTTTGGATTTTTCCATATTATATTACCTGAGTGATACTTTTTGGCCAAACTTTTTATGTCCTTTGCCTTAGGAGACAGATCCAAAAAATGTTTCTAATATATGTCAAAGACTGTTCTGCTTATGTTTTCTTATAGGAGTTTATGATTTTTGATCTTACATATAAGCATTTAATCAATTTTGAGTTTATTTTTGTGTATTGTGTTAGAAGTGTTTTATTACGTGTGCCTGACTAGTTTCACAGCACCAGTTATTGAAGAGACTTTTTTTCTCCATTGTATATTCTTGCCTCTTTTGTCTTAGATAAATTGACCATGAGTGCATGGTCAATTTATGAGTTTATCTCTGGGATCACCATTCTATTCCATTGATCTATGTATCTGTTTTTATGCCACTATCATCTTGTTTTGATTACTGTAGCTTTGTAGTATAGTTTGGAGTCAGGTAACATGATACCTCTAGCTTTTTTGTTTTTTCCCAAGATTGTTTTGGCTATTTAGAGTCTTTTGTATTTCTATAGACATTTTAAACTAATTTGATCTAGTTCTGTAAAAAATTCCATTGATATATTTTTAATAAAGATTTGCATTTGAGTCTTTAGATTGCTTTGGATACTATGATCATTTTAACAGTATCAATTCTTCCAGTTTTTGAACATGGTATATCTTTCCATGTATTTGTGTTAGCCTCAGTTTCTTTCATCACTTTCTTACAGTTTTCCAACTATAGGTCTTTACTTCTTTGACTAAGTTTAGTCCTAGGTATTTCTTTCTTTTTTTTTTTTTTGATGTGATCATAAGTAGAATTGTTTCCTTAACTTTCCTTTTTGAGAGTTCATTCTTAGTGCATAGAAATGCAACAGATTTCTGTATATTAATTTTGTATCCTGCAACTTTACCAATTCATTGATGATATCTGGTAATTTTCCTGTGGTGTCATTAGGATTTTCTGTGTATGTAGTNTTTTTTTTTTTTGATGTGATCATAAGTAGAATTGTTTCCTTAACTTTCCTTTTTGAGAGTTCATTCTTAGTGCATAGAAATGCAACAGATTTCTGTATATTAATTTTGTATCCTGCAACTTTACCAATTCATTGATGATATCTGGTAATTTTCCTGTGGTGTCATTAGGATTTTCTGTGTATGTAGTATACCTCATGCAAGCAGCAGCAGTTTTTTTCATTTCAAATTTGGACTGCTTTTATTTCTTTTACTTTTCTGATTACTGTGGCTAGGACTTCCAACACTGTGCTGAGTAAAATTAGTGAGAGTGTGAATCCTTGTCTGATTCTTGACCTTAGAGAAAGTGCTTTCAGCTTTTCCCCTTGAGCATGATTTTAGCTGTGGGCATTCCACACCTGGCCTTTATTCTGTTGAAGTATTTTCCCTCTATTCCCATGTTTTGGGTGGGGGGGGCGGTTTAATCATAAATGGATGTTGAAGTTTATCAACAGATTTTTTTTGCATCTATTGAGATGGTCATATGGCTTTTAGTCTTCAGTTTGTTAAGAGTGCAAAGGATCCTCAGTGGTCCATTAACTGAAGGGTGGATAAATAAATTGTAGATTATGGATGAATCTTAAAAATCTTATGTTAAGTGAAAGATGTCAGACACAAAATGTTACATAGTATATGATTCCTTTTACATGAAATGTCCAAGATAAATAGATTCATAGAGACAGAAAGTAGATAAATTGGTTTCTAGAATCTGGATGCAGGGGGAATGAGTAAAGCTACTAATACTTTTAGGTTTCTTTCTGGAGTGATGAAATGTTCTGGAATCACATATTAGTAATGACTGTGCAACTTTATAAATATGCTAGAATCAACTAAATTGTAGACTTTAATTGTAGACTTTAATTGTAGAATTTTATGATATCTAAGTTATATTTCAAAAAGAACCACCAAAACAAAACCAATTTAAAGATACAACTTGCCACTAGCATAACTTGAAGCCACAAGCCTATATCTATCTAGATCAAAATTTAAATTCCATTCTGTATGTAAAAAGTTGTTCTCTGTATAACAGACTGTAGTAAAATAGTGCAGTCTTTTGGGTGGCAGAGTGCCTAAAGTGTCCAGCACAGTCCAGGAATGTTTTGTCAGTGGATTGTCAGAAAGGAATATGAAGGCACTGCATGTCATGGTTCAGGTTTTTGGTTCATTTGTTTTTATTTTTTTGTTTAAACTATTTAATGACAGTCATTATATTTCTGATATCTCTTTATTCAAAGTGTATGGCATAGCGAATGATTGAAAATTTACCAAGTAAATGTTTTTGCCAGTAATTACTATCTCTTGCAGTGCTCGAATTTTCTATTTTTAAAAGAACTTTCTGTTGAAAACACAGCAAAGCCTATTTTGAAGTGCTTAAATATTGTTCTTAATTTTGTTGATTAAAGCTTGTCACATGAAGCATATATGTTTTTAGCTTTATTTCTAGAATTAATTTAGAGAATTATGAGTTCTTCTCAATAACCAATCAACATAAACACCAAGTACCCAATAAAAAATTAACCTTGTTTTAGGGAGAACACATGTAGCAACAAAAATGGAACTGAGTCCTGTTCTGCCAACTCAAGTGCCTACTTGAAAAGAATATCTGTTAATCCCTCTATGAAAAAGAAATTATTATATTTATAGTGGGAACTTGGAATTTTTTACACATGGCAGAGGCCACTTAGAAAATCCATTAAAAGTGATCACTCAGATTCAATGTTATAAACATCACTCAGATTCAATGTTGACGACTTGGCAGTCAAAGGATAGATGGTCCTAATGGTAAATTGGATGTATAGGATGGCCTTAGATGTTTGTCCTTATTGTGTTTATTAGACATTTCTAAATCCGTGATTTTTTAAGCAATTTGAGAAGTAGTATAAGATTCAGTTATTGTTATTTTCAGTTGTTTTCAAAAATTGTTAGTTGAATTTCATTCATAAATATAAAACTAAGAGAAGCATTAGTTGGGATTTCAGACTGAAAATGAACTTGAAACCCTGTGCTGAACAAACAAATCAAAATAGTATTAATGGGTGACTTTTAGTCAAGAAACTCTGTCCTTTCATGTGAAATTCAAGACAGCAAGGCTGGTTTCCTCAAATGCAGCACATTCATTGCAACCTACAAAGCCCCTGAAATTATGTCAAGCTTTTCCTCTTCTAAGAAGTAAAAAAAAAGTCCCCAAAGGAAAGAAAAAAGAAAAAAATGTGACTGTAAATGAAATTGAAATATCCTTTTAAGCTGTTGCATATAGTGCCTTTCAGCTTATCATTTTGCCTTATTTTTTTCACCAACTGACAGTTTAGGTAATAACTTAGATTCAACTCACCTGTTTTTACCAGTGTCCTGTGATGCTGTAGAATCACAAAATGAATGTGTGAGTCTCATGATTTGAGAGAAGGGTATATTCTAATAATGCTTTAAGAGTTGACCAAGAAAATTCTGAAAATTTTGGTTTTCTCTTCAAAAAACTACTGTAAATAAGTTCAGTCTATGAGCCTTTTCAATTTTTTTTTCTATTAACTCCTTGAAAGGTTTAAACAGCTTTTGATAACCATTATAATTCAAACTAGGTGGAAATACCTATCAAAATGCAAAGGGTTGGGTTCACTATTTCCGAAACTATGGGAGATTAGATATCAGTAGTTAATTGCATTGTCATGTTAAATATTTATTTCTTATTTTTCTCACATTCTGAACCACTTTAGTGTAAGTGGCAAGGATCTAATAAAGCATAAAATCAGAAGTTTCAAATATGTAGCCAATGCAATGAAAGTCAGAGTGAGGAAAACCAAGTTGTTGCAAAATAACATAAAATTCATAATGGGGAAAAGAGGCTTTTGCCCCAGTCATTTAAAGACCTTTTCTGAAATGTATTTGCTATTTCTCCAAAATCATTTTCCTACTATTTGTTTCTAGATTTTCCATTATGTAAACTTTCACCTTTACTTAAATTATTGTGTTATTAGAAATATTTTTAATCTTGAGGATAAATTTTCTTAATGTTCTAGATTATAGTAAAAGGGTAATATTTTTGTCAATCTCAAATACCNGCATCACGGACTCGATGGACGTGAGTCTGAGTGAACTCTGGGATATGGTGATGGACAGGGAGGCCTGGCATGCTGCAATTCATGGGGTCGCTAAGAGTCGGACACGACTGAGAGACTGAACTGAATGAACTGAATTTCTGTACAGAGCGTTAAGAGAGCAAACCTCAGGGTTTACATTTGGTCAAATTGACTAATTTTTGTTTTCATCCTTTCTAAAATCCTCATGGATCAAGTCTAATAAGGTTCTTCAAAAATCCACTGGCTTTTTGCTTTTGTACCATGGGAGTAGTGGCTTCCAGCCGTGTACAGCGTCTAGGTGGCTTTCTGTCTGAAAAGGAGCTGTTTAGGGATGACATTGGTTATAACAGGTCTCTCTCCATTCCTAATCTCAAATAGAATTTCACTCTGCCTTCCTGCTTTTTAAAACAGCTTTATAAAGGAGCTTTTCTTTTACTCTCTCCAGGATGTTTAACTTTCAAAATGTATTGAAAATTTTAATTTTTTCCTGAAATAATAAACACATATTTTTTAAAAATGTATGAAGAGAAATAAGAAGTTCTTATGTCCATCCCTCTTTATTCTCAATAACCATTTCTTCTCTTATTCACCTACATATTAATAACTAAAAGCATGTACTGCTGTTTTTGGAATTATAAGTATTTGGGTATTGGGTGTTAACTTTTTGATATAATAGTTTAGCATTTATCTATCTTTATTATTCTTTTAATTTCTCTGTTTCCATTATCCTATTATTGTCATCTACCACAGCTTTGTTTAAATCAGTTCTTAGTGTTCATAGTACTATTGCCTTGTTAATTTATTCTACATTACAGAGCCAAGGAATATACTGTGACTTATTTCAGGATACATATTTTGTAGTTAAAAATTTCCTAAAATACTCATTTTAGTTTCCAATAGTTCTGCTGCAGTGCTAAAATATTTCTGTGTACCAAAACAGTAATTAATATATTGGCTATTTTTCCCAGGAATCCTCCTTTGACATCCTTCTAATTGACTCTAATATAGTCTTCCACTTTCTCCTTCAGTCAGAAATGCAGCTTTCATTCTGGGCTGTCCTTTTACTATTAATATCCTCCTATGTTGTAACCCTTATTTCCTGGATTTCATCTAGATAACTTTTCTACATTTTATAGCATATTCTTCAGGAGATTTCTAGTAAAAGATGCACGGAAATTATTATTATTATTCCTTGCATGTCTAAAAATGTTGACTGGCAATATGGCTTGGTAGAGAATTCTAGTTTGAAAATAATTTTTCCTTAGACTTTTAAAAACATAGCTCTATCACATTCTAGATTCTATTGTTGCTAAGTATAATGAGAGTCAATTCCTTTTCCTATATGAAAATTTTAATGGTTTTCTCTTTACCCATGATGTTGTATATGCTTTTCCCTTTCATTGTTCTGGGCTTTTAGTGGAACTATATGATTTGAAATGCATGTCTTTCAGTTCTGGGAAATTTTCTTATATTATTTGGTAGTTTTCAGCTTTCCTTTTGTCTCTTGCTGTAACTACTCTTAATGAGAAGATAAAACTCCTGAATTAATTCGCCAATATTTTATGTTTCTCACTTTTCCCAGCTCTATTCCCAGCTCTACTATCTGAGAGATTTTTCTCAAGTTTGCTTTCCAACACTTATAATATTAATATATTTGTTTTGCTTAGCATATTTTTAATCTACGAGAACACCTTCTTATTCTCCTAGTATTTCTGCCTCCCTATTTTACATACAATGTGGTTATTGTTCTACAGACATAATATTTCCTTTTATTACTCTGAATATTTGAAAAGATTTCTTTTTATTGCTCTTGTTTTTTATTTAAAATTTTTTAAAATGTTTCCTTCATATTGGAGCTTTTTCTCAAACGCCTGGTGAAATGTGTCAGTGATCAGAGGCATTGGAAAAATAAAGTTTATGGGCTACTATATTTGTCAGAAAATTTTCAGTTGTGATTGACAGAAACTCAGTTTAAACTAGCTCAAGAGAAAAGAGATCTAGCCTCATACACAACCATAAAGCAGAAAGCAGTCTTTAAACACAGTTGCATTCAGAAGCTAATATAATGTTGTCACAATTATCACCATTTTTCATATGGTGGGGTCAACTCCTCATTTGCCACATGAAAATGAGTGAAAGGAAAGAGGAATTCTCTGATCAAAAGAAGGCTTTAAGGGAAGGGAGTAACTGAAAGAGAAAACCCATTACTGTCCCCTCAAGCCTCTGTGGGGCTTCCCTGGTGGCTCAGCTGGTGGAGTCCTTCTGCAATGCAGGAGACCTAGGTTCAGTTCCTGGGTTGGGAAGATCCCCTGGCGAAGGGAAAGGGTACCCACTCCAGTATTCTGGCCTGGAGAATTCCATGGACTGTATAGTCCATGGGGTCGCAAAGAGTCGGACACGACTAAGTGGCTTTCACATTCAATCTTGACTACAGGGAACTGCTTTCATAAGATTCAAGACTGAGTCAAGTCCTTCATAGCTTAGGCCTTTATGTAGGTAGGCTAATGCATCCAGGATGAATAATTTACATTGACCAGAGTGAAAAAGAAAACTGGAGAAAAAAAAAAAAAAGACTTTCTGGAAGGGATGTACATTTTCTAGGGGCTTCCCCAGGGATTCAGTAGTAAAGAATCCACCTGCAGTGCAGGAGACACAGGAGATATGCAGGAGACACAGGAGATGTGCAGTTCAATTCCTGGGTCGGGAAGATCCCCTGGAGGATGGCATGGCAACCTACTCCAGTATTCTTGCCTGCAGAATCCCATGGACAGAGGAGCATGGATGCAGAAGTGACTGAAGTGACTGAGCATGCACTTCCATTTTCTAACTTTCCAGTACCTCAGGCTTTCTCTGCTTCTGTATGAGCATAGACCTTAGGTGAGGGCTCTAGTTTATACTTGTGATTGCAAATGAATGTGAGATTGGCCAAAGTCAACCCTCTGCTGGACTGTATTCCATGAAGTAGCAGAAGAACAGATAAAAATTAAACCATAAACTCAATATCTGGTAAGAGAATTTGTCCATAATGAAGGCATCGGTATTCACAAACAGTAAGAAATGTGTGTCTTCCTGTGGCACTGCTCCCCAATTTATACACTTTTATTGTTATTTGATAGTAGTACTTCAGTTCTCCTGCATTATTACTCTCAATTTTAGCTATATATTTTTATCTAGAATAGAAACTTGAATAATGGCAACATTTATTTTTCACTGAAGTTCTGAGTCTTTTCCATATTTTTATATTTCTTAGAACTCATGTTTAATCATTCCTCACATGCCTGAGATCTTTAAATAATAAAAATTAAAGCAATGCTGTGAGTAATTTGGCACCAGAGACAACCTTACACTTTGGCAGAGAAGTATGGAATGATCAAGGCTTAGGGATGGGGGAAACCCTGTGTGTTAAACCTGGCTTTGATATTACCTTCTTCAGGAACTGGGGCAAGTGCTCAGCTCAATTGCTCCCAGCTGAAATGGTCAGGACACTAATAATACATAATCTGCCTTTCCCATAGAGAATTAATTAACTGGCAAAGCACTTATGGTAGAGGTGGGGGAGAAAGGCCTATTAAATACTCAAAATGCTATGTAGAAGTTCTACAAGAATGTGTTCATTGGATCTCATCAGCTCCAAAAGTGGATTGCAAGTTCCTGTCGAATGAATGATTGCTAAAGTTTAAACACCAGTTAACACATTCAGAAAACGAAGATCATGGCATCTGGTCCCATCATTTCTTGGGAAATAGGTGGGGAAATGGTGGAAATAGTGTCAGACTATTTTTGGGGGCTCCAAAGTCACTGCAGATGGTGACTGCAGCCATAAAATTAAAAGACGTTTACTCCTTGGGAGGAAAGTTATGACCAACCTAGATAGCATATTCAAAAGCAGAGACATTACTTTGCCAACTAAGGTCTGTCTAGTCAAGGCTATGGTTTTTCCAGTGGTCATGTATGGATGTGAGAGTTGGACTGTGAAGAAGGCTGAGCGCTGAAGAATTGATGCTTTTGAACTGTGGTGTTGGAGAAGACTCTTGAGAGTCCCTTGGACTACAAGGAGATCCAAACAGTCCATTCTGAAGGAGATCAGCCCTGGGTGTTCTTTGGAAGGAATGATGCTAAAGCTGAAACTCCAGTACTTTGGCCACCTCATGTGAAGAGTTGACTCACTGGAAAAGATTTTGATGCTGGGAGGGGTTGGGGGCAGGAGGAGAAGGGGACGACAGAGGATGAGATGGCTGGATGGCATCACCGACTCGATGGACGTGAGTTTGAGTGAACTCTGGGAGATGGTGATGGACAGGGAGGCCTGGCGTGCTGCGATTCATGGGGTTGCAAAGAGTCGGACACGACTGAGTGACTGAACTGAACTGAACTGAACTGAACACATTATATTAGAATTGCAATCATAAGTGTGTTTATACTTTGGACACATATTTATGTAAACCAGAGGGTTGTTTTGAATGCTTGTGATATCCTTTCATAATTCATGTATTTACAGATGGAACCAATCTTAAAAATTGACTAAATGATTCCATCTATTTTAGAGAAAAGGAAGCTGAAGCACAAGATTAATTAACTTGGAGTCATAGACTATGACTGCTTTATGCCAGAGGCAGGTCAAGAAAAACAAACCAAAAAAAAAAAAAAATGTGTATTTGTTGAGGGTCTCTTAAATACTAGAATCCTACTGGCATTCTTCACATAAATTATTTAATTTAATGCTCACAGTAAATCTTTAGGGTATTATCCATATAGGTTTTGTTTTGTCTGAGACATCACAATTAGCAATGTAAGAGCTGGAGTCTTACTGGTTGAAAGAGCAGGTTTTGCTTCTTTATTTTACACCTAACTATCTCTGTAAAACAGAATTATCAGTGGTTAAAGAATCTAGGTTTTAGGGACAAGAAGCCCAAGAAATCTGGATGTAGTCCTCTCAGACATGCTCTGGAATGTTTAATGGAGAGTCCCCATTCCCATAACAGGTCTCAGGTCTCCATTCCAGAAATGACATTAGTTCTGGTCTCCAGGAGCAGTTGTGCCACCTCCCCATGTTCCCATTACCACCTATAATTCCTTAATATTTCTACCCTTCATCTATCAACTTCGCCCAAAATTTTTATGACACTTCCCAAAGGGTATCTTTGAACTTCTCTATTTCTTTCCCCAGGTTTTAGAGACCCTCCTTCTCTTTATAAATAAACTCTACAAGAGTTTGTTCAATATTTTTTAATTGATAAAGAGTGAGCATCATATTTTGGCTTCCTTGGTAGCTCAATATTAAAGAATTCACCTGCCAATGCAGGAGATGCAGGTTCAATCACTAGATCAGTAAGATCTACTGGAGAAGGAAATGGCAACACATTCCAGTATTCTTGCCTGGGAAATCCCATGGACAGAGGAGTCTGGCAGGCTATACTCTCTGGGGGCACAAAAGAGTTGAACATGACTTAGCGACTGAACAACAACAACAACATTAACTCACATTTGTAGGATTATGCGTAAGCCAAATATTCTACAGAGAGAACATAGGAGCTATGATGACATTCTCTGGTTTGCACAAACCATATTGCAGTATAATTCACACCTTTGCTGTTGTGCTTAGTCCCTCAGTCGTGTTCAACTCTTTGTGACCCCATGGACTGTAGCCCACCAGGCTCCTCTGTTCGTGGGGATTCTCCAGGCAAGAATACTGGAGTGGGTTGCCATGCCCTCCTCCAAGGTGTCTTCCCAATCCAGGGATTGAACCCAGGTCTCCCACATTGCACATGGATTCTTTACCCTCTGAGTCACCAGGGAAGCCCATTTACACCTTATCAGAGCGACTTCACTTTCACTTTTCACTTTCATGCATTGGAGAAGAAATGGCAACACACTCCAGTGTTCTTGCCTGGAGAATCCCAGGGATGGGGGAGCCTGGTAGGCTGCCGTTTATGGGGTCGCACAGAGTTGGACATGACCGAAGTGACTTAGGAGCAGCAGTAGCAGCAGCACACTTGTGAAAACATCAGAAACCCAAATGCAGAGGCTTCACTACTTCAAGACGTATAGTCGATTAATGGGTGTATTTCACTAATGCTAACTGGTAGCGTTTTAGCAGTGTTATAGACCCTGTCAGTCAGTTGTGGAAAATCAGTTTTCCATGTAAGAACCTTTATTTGTGTTTACAAGCTGAGAAAAATTTAATTTGCCCTCTGAATCTCTTTTTATTAAACTTCTCACACAAAGCACATGTGCTTCATGGTTTTCCTGGTTGTGTATATTCCAAGACTTATTATTAAAAGTTTATAAAATAGTGTTATCAACAGTTATGAACTTGGATTTTTTGTTTTCTATTAAGAAAGACATACTGGCAATATAGGCCTTATTAGAGTATAACACAGTCTTGAGAATGACATAGACAAGCTAGAATCAAGACTTTCATAAACTTGGGACATGATATACTTATTAATCTTATAATTCATGTATTAACTACTTAGCATGACAATTAGCTTCTTTAATAAAACTCCACGTGGATTTGGTATTTGTAAACCAAGAGAAAGTAGTTTGTAGGAACCTCAGTCAAAACAGGCTGTTTGCAAACTCACTATTTCTATTAGTTTTTTTATAAATCATCATCAAGGAGCTTTTTAAATTAAAGAAAATGGAATTTTGTTAGAAATTATTCAGTGAGTCTGATCTATTTCTCATAACAATTCTTTTTTCTTTTTTTAAGGATAATTGCTTTACAGAATTTTGTTGTTTTCTGTCAGACCTCAACATGAATCAGCCATAGGTATACATCCCCGCCCTTTTGAACCTCCCTCCCATCTCCCTCCCCATCCTATCTCTTTAGGTTGATACAGAGCCCNGGATAATTGCTTTACAGAATTTTGTTGTTTTCTGTCAGACCTCAACATGAATCAGCCATAGGTATACATCCCCGCCCTTTTGAACCTCCCTCCCATCTCCCTCCCCATCCTATCTCTTTAGGTTGATACAGAGCCCCTGTTTGAGTTTCCGGAGCTATACAGCAAATTTCTCATAGCAACTCTTAATATTCAGAGAAATACCAAAACAGTCCAATTGGTTGTTAGGACAGCCTAGAAATTTAGAATCTTCTAAACTCACTGTTAAGAGAGTCACAAATTAAAAAAAAAAAAAGAAAGAAAGAAAGAAAGAAAGTCACAAATTCACAAGTTAAATACATAGCACATTCATTTCTTGCTTTGGTATACTCATAGAAGAAATATGTTTGAGAGTGAGTATTTGGGATTTTGGCACTCCTATATTACTATATCTTTTACCTATGTCTGTTGACAAGCTCAGCCCCCAAAATAATGGTTTTAAATAACAACCATTTCTTTGTTCATGAATCTGTTGGTTGGCAATCAAGGCTGGGTTCAGTTGAGAGGGCTTGGCTCTGACCACCATATATTTGGCTCTGCTGTATGTTTGGCTAAGCTCAGTCTTATGTTTGGGCTCATGATGTTCCCCAATCATATGTTTGGGGAAGCATAGGTTACTCTCTGCTTGCTCTTGCATCCTCCAGAAGGCTAGCCCATGCTTTTCCATACAGTAATAGAAAAGCAATCAGAGAACATAAACCCCCATGTTCAAGCCTTTTTCTACCTTCTGCTTGCTTCTTATTTGTTAATATCCACTGGCCAAACAAGTCACCTGGCTCAGCGTTATTGTAGAAGAGGACCAGGCAAGGAACAGATGGAGAGAATGATTCTCTGGAGTCTAGAATCATGTAGAAAGAAGTAACAATTGACTAAAATTACTAATATAAGCAGCCATATGCCAAAAACTAAGATCATGCCATCTGGTCCTATCATTTCATGGCAAATAGATGGGAAAACAATGGAAACAGTGACAGACTATTTTCTTGGAATCCAGAATCACTGCAGATGGTGACTGTAGCCAAGATGTTTGCTCCTTGGAAGAAAAGCTATGACAAACCTAGAAAGCATATTAAAAAGCAGAGACATCACTTTGCCAACAAAGGTCCATACAGTCAAAGCTATGGTTTTGCCAGTAGTCATGTTTGGATGAGAGAGTTGAACCATAAAAAAGGCTGAGTGCTAAAGAATCGATGCTTTTGAAGTGTGGTGTTGGAGAAGACTCTTGAGAGTCCCTTGGACTGCAGGGAGATCAAACCAGTCAATCCTAAAGGAAATTGGTCCTGGATATTCATTGGAAGGACTGATGCTGAAGCTGAAACTCTAATACTTTGGCCTCCTGATGNGTGTTGGAGAAGACTCTTGAGAGTCCCTTGGACTGCAGGGAGATCAAACCAGTCAATCCTAAAGGAAATTGGTCCTGGATATTCATTGGAAGGACTGATGCTGAAGCTGAAACTCTAATACTTTGGCCTCCTGATGCAAAGAACTGACTCATTGCAAAAGACCCTGATACTGCGAAAGATTGAAGGCAAGAGGAGAAGAGGATGACAGAGCATGAGATGGTTGGGTAGCATCACCAACTCGATGGACATGAGTTTGAGCAAACTTCAGGAGCTGATGATGGACAGGGAGCCCTGGAGTGCTGCAGTCCATGAGATTGCAAAGGGTCAGACACCACTGAGTGACTGAACTTTGTTGATTAATAAAAGATCCATGGAGCCCTTCATCTTTAGAAAATGAGTAATAAACCAGATCAGGTGTGGGCAAACCAGGACCTGTGGGACAATCCTGGCCTGCCATCTGTTTTTGTAAATAAAATTTTATTGAAACAGAGCCATGCTCATTCATCTATATATTGTCTGTGGCTATTTTGTGCTATAGTGGCAGGTTGAATAATTGCTGCAAAGACAGTATGGTCCACAGAGCCTTAAATATTTACTCTCTTAACCTCTACCGAAAATGTTCACCAACACTAAATGAGATAATTGATCATTATTCTATCTCTAAAGCCACAGGACTTTAACAGAGTACTTTTTAAAGTGTTCTTGAGCTCTTCATTGAAGTGAAGTGGCTCAATTCTGTCCGACTCTTTGTGACCCCATGAACTGTAACCCACCAGGCTCCTCAGTCCTTGGAAAATTTCCAGGCAGGAGTGTTGGAGTGGGTTGCCATTTCCTTACACAGGGGATATTCCTGACCCAGGGATTGAACCTGAGTCTCCCGCATTGGAGGTAGATGCTTTACCGTCTGAACCACCAGGAGCTCTTCATTAGGACAGCAGAACAGAAAGATCCTGAGCTCATCTCTTCCCATGGACACATGTAAACTATTGATACAACTTTATGTAGAACAATTCTCTCTGAGGACAAACTGAAGATTAGCAGAAAACTCTTCTACAATAAAGAAAGTAAAGAAAAAAGCACACTGGGGCAGGTAGTATGGGCAAAGATGTGGTATAGTCACAGCCCATACTTCCAGTGCAGAGACCCACAAACAGAGGGGATATTAGAAGTCTCCTCTAATAGTGAAGAGCTCAAGATCTAGATGGAGAATCTTAACCCTGGGATCTGGAACCAGAAAGATGAGCACCCATAACTGGCTTTGAAAACTGGTGAAACTTACTTCCAGGAGAACCTGAGGACAGTAGTTAAGTGAGATTCAGTTCTTAATGGAGTTGTGCACAAACTCATTCACCCTGAGTCCCAGTGTAGAAACAGTGAATTGAAAAACATCTGGTGATCTACCTGGCCTTCCAAGATTGCCCCAGCAACCATACTGGCTCTGCTGTTCCTTGGGAAAAGTCCATGCTCAGCTCGAACTCCAGCCCCCTGCCAAAGCAGCAGCTTCCAGTGTACCCTAAGAAAAGCCCAAGAAAAGCCCTGGTCAATGTCCAACTCTGGTTCCAGGCCTCTTGCCAAGATGTAGCCTCTGATGCAGCCCAGGAAAAGCCCTGGCCTACATCTCTTCCAGCTCCAAGTCTCCTGCCAAAGACACTGGAAATGTGAAGGATGCTCCTACACAAGGCCACATCTTCAAGACTTGGGTAGGTAGCTGTTTTAAATAATTCATAGAAACAATTAGAGAAAGTCAAACAAAATGAAAAGACAGAGGAATTTGTTTCAAGTTAAAGAAAGGATAACCCCCCAGAAAACCCCTAAAGAAATGGAGATAACTGATTTATCTGTTAAAGAGTTGATGTCATAAAGATTCTCACCAAATTTGTCAGAAAAACGGAGAAACACAGTGAGAATTTTGACAAAGACTTAGAAATTGTAAAGGAGAACTAATCATAGATGAAGTATGTAATATCTGAAAGGAAAATGCACTGCCAGGGATCAAAGGCAGATTAGATGATACAGAAGAAAGCATATGTGACCTGGAAGATAGAATAGTGGAAAACACCTAATCAGAAAAGCAAAAAGGAAAAATAAATTTTTTAAAAATGAGGCTAGTTTAGGGACCTCTGGGACAACATCAAGAATACTATTAATAGCATCATATTGTAGGGGTCCCAGAAGGAGAAAAGAGAGAGAAAGTGGCAAAAAAGCTTCTTTAATGAAATAGTAGCTGAAAAATTCCCTGTCCTAGAGAAGAAAACAGATATTCTGATCCAGAAAGTACAGAGTTTGAAACAAGATGAATCTAAAGAGATCCATAGCAAGTCATATCCCAATTAAAAAGTTAAAAGGGAAAAATGTAAAGGCAGCAAGGGGGAAAAAACTGAGTCACGTACAGGGGAACTCCAATAAGGTTATCAGCTGATTTTTCAGTTCTAGGCAGGAAAAGAGTACCTTAATGAATTTAAAGTGCTGAAAGGAAAAAACCTACGAAGATACTCTGCCTAGCGGGGCTGTCATTCAGAATTAAAGGAGAGAGAAAGAGTTTCTTAGATAAGCAAAAACTAAAAGCTTATTACCATTAAATCAGCCTTATAAGAAGTGTTAAAGGATGTTCTTTAAATTAAAAAAAAAAAAAAGGGCCATAACTGGAAAGAAAAAAGTATGAAAGAAAAAGACATCATAGACACTTGGTAAAGGCAGACTCAATCTCTTAAAAAGCTACTAGGAAGGTTAGAAAATAAAAGACATAAAATCAACTATAGCTACAATGAAAAGTTAAGGGATGCACACAGAAAAAAAGATGTAAAATNGTATGAAAGAAAAAGACATCATAGACACTTGGTAAAGGCAGACTCAATCTCTTAAAAAGCTACTAGGAAGGTTAGAAAATAAAAGACATAAAATCAACTATAGCTACAATGAAAAGTTAAGGGATGCACACAGAAAAAAAGATGTAAAATATGAAATCAAAAGCATGAAGCAGGGAGTAAAAAATGTAGAACTTTTAGAATGTGTTCAAACTTAAGTGACCATCAGCTTAAATCAAATAGCTATATGTGTGTGTATGTGTGTGTGTGTGTGTGTGTGTTTGTGTGTGTGTGTGTGTGTGTGTGTGCTCAGTAGTGTCTGGCTCTTTGTGAACCTATGGACTGTAGCCTGTCAGGTTTCTCTGTCCATGGAATTCTCCAGACAAGAATATTGGATTGGGTTTCCACGTCCTCCTCCAGGGGATCTTCCCAACCCAGGGGTTGAACCCACATCTCCTGCACTGCGGGAAGATTCTTTACTGTCTGAGCCACCAGGGAAGCCCAAGCCCATATGTACACTCACACACACACACACACACACACACACACACACACACACAGAAGAACATTATAGTAGCCATAAACCGAAAGTCTACAACAGATACATAAAAAACAAAGAGAAAGTAATACAAACTAAAAATAAATAAATAAATAACCTGGGTCTTCTGTTCATTTTTTGATTGGATTGTTTGTTTTTTTTAATTGAGCTGCATAAGCTGTTTATAAATTTTGGAGAATAATTCCTTGTTTTCTTACTGTTAAGTTTTAAGAATTCTTTGTATGTTTTGAACACAGTCCCTCAACAGATATGTGGTTTGCAAGTATTTTCTAAATCTGTGGCTTGTCTTTTTATTCTGTTAACAATGTCTTACACTGAACAGAAGTTTTTAACTTTCAGAAATCCAGTTTATCAATTTTTTCTTTTATGAATCATGCTTTAGATGTTTTATCAAAAAGATCACCACCAAACTGATCACCTATATTTACTTCTTCATTGTCTGCTGAACGTTTCCTTTTTTTTTTTTCAGGGAATTATCCTTGCATAGTAAAAACTTTGTCTTCTTTAATGCTTTTCTCTCATCACATAATGCCTTTTCCCCCTTTCTATTTACTTATCTAGAGAAGTCTTAATCATTCTTCAAAGAATCAGTTCAAGGCTCACATCCTTCAAAACTTGTCCTGGCCACATCACTCCACTTTGATTTTGTTCTTCTTTGAACTCCTAAAGCTGTGGAAATCTACATATATTGTTTAGTACTGCATTATACTCTGTTTAGTGCTATTTAAGAAATTATTGCCATGTGATAATCAAATATTTCAGGCAAGAGAAGTTGGGCATTATGCATCCTTTATAACTAACAGTGGACTTAGTATAATCTGGATCCAATGCAGAGTCTAAAAAAAACACCTGGAATCAGGAAGCCATAAGGTGAAATCATTAAGACCCTGAGTTTTGAAATCACTTTCATAAGGTTTTATTTCACCTGTGAGACTGATGCCAGTATGATATTTGGCAAACAAGTTACTCAACCTTTCTGCCTTGAATATGTTTATCTGTAAATAGAGGATTAAGACAATACCTATCTAATATAGTTGATATCAACAGGAGATAAATGCAAAAATGATCTTAGCAGGCATCACAGCACATGTCATGTGCTTTATATTCTCCTTGTTATTATTATATTAGTATTTAATAAATATAGTAAAATATAAGTATGAATAACTAGAATATGAATGGACTAGGTTATTTATAATGAGGATGCAAATATGAAAATACTTTGTGACTTCTATGTCTAATTTTCATTTTTCATACTATCAATATTATGCTTAAAGACACATGTTGTATAGAAAAATATTAAACTGAACTAAGAATCTTGGAAAACCCATTTTATGTCTTGATTTTACCTTTATTCTTCCAAATTGGATTCAGTTTTCTTGATTGCTACCGAGTATTCAATTTAGTGATCACATTTACTAGCTCTGTAATCCTGGGAAAGTTGTGTTCCTCCTTCCATTCCCTTCACTAGAGTTATTTCCTCCTTTTAAAAACCTATCAAAAACTATCTCTCAAAATTGTTATAAGGGTTAAAAAGATTATTATGTAAAAGTAGCACAGTCTCACATTTTGTTCAATAAATATTACATTTTGATTTCCTCAGAGTGGGTGCCCTTTAAAAAGTCTTCATAAAATTCTTCCTTACATTCTTCTACACAATTGTCATAATGGGTTACCTGAAGTGCCAGACAGGCCAAGCAGCTTCTACTTCAGTGGCTTCTTGCCACTGGCTACACCACGATAACATTTAACTGGAGACGTCAGCCTCTCTCTTCCAGCATAGTCTCAATGTCTGCTTCTCTATCTCATTTTAATAATATGAAGCACCAGTAATTTCTGCTTTTATATTCCATTCTTCCTGCTTTTATATGTGGCTAGTTCTTTGAGACTCGATCTAGTTATCTCATTCAGGAAGATCCTGGGCACATACCTTCCTGTAGCCAGGCTGGTGTAAATCTTCTGTGTTTATCCATGGCATCTGTCTTACTAATAGATCTTCTTCCCAGGACTGTAATCTCTTCAAAGGCCATGATGATTTCCTCAGTATACAGTAAATAATAGGTAATAGGTGCTTATTAGTGAAGAATAAATATAATAATTCTTTATTGAATTCTATTTTAAAATGGGTCCTAATACAGTGTTTAGTCATCTTATAAACTTGGTGAATGAATAAACTGGCAAATATAAGAACAAAGATGATATTTTACCTGAGGACAGGATTCAGATAACCTCTCAAGATTTTCTTAGCTTTGTTTTTATATAAAAGATCCACATAATATCAGTGTGGTAGAGGCTTTAACATTAAATGTAAAACATAAAAAAGATATGCAGTAATTATGTGGCTATAGAAATTTGGGACCAAGACTCTACTTCACTAAAATCACTGGAATGAATAACTTCTTAGAATCAAGCATCTTTTACGTAAATAAAATTATCTTTTTATATGTCTACTCAATGGGAAGAACTCTAAAGTGTTTTGTAAACATTTGTCTTACCTACTGTGTTCTCTTAGTGGATTAAGTCCTTTCCTTTTACATATAACTCAAAATGTGGTAAACTATCCACTCACTAATAGTGCATGTTATTCAAGGGTCACCAAGTTATCTCCAGCCGCAGGGGTGGATTTGGATAAATCATTCAATACATTCTCAACACCTTTTGCCATGATTGGTCCTCGAGATCAAACTTAAGCCAATGAACATACAATATTCCCTTGGGGACGGTTGGTGGTGAGCACACGACCCTAGTGAGCTAAGTCAGACTGGAGGCAGCCCCGTTTTCTCCCTGATTTAGGGGAGGCTTTCTCTCTCTTGCTTGCTGAACAGAAATGAGAAAGAACAGAGTCTCATTTGATCTTAGAACCTTGAGGGGAACCAACACCATGAATTGTAGAACAGAGAGGTGAAAAGATTCTGCATACTTTATGTAAGTGAGTGTCTGTGTAGGTGAGATAATTGTGCTTTTTGTTTAAAATAATTTTGAGACAGACTGCCCTATTATTTGTTACTAAAAGAATACCAACTAGTATATTTTCATAATTTTTCTATACTTCATATAGACTAAAATATAAAGAAGTCTTTTTCTTTTTAAAATTTTATTGTTTAATTGAAGGATAAGTGCTTTACAGAATTGTGTTGGTTTCTGCCAAACATCAACGTGAATCTGCCAAACATCAACGTGAATCAACCAGAGGTATACATATGTCCCCTCCCTCTTGAAGTAGTCTCTTTCTGACTCAGCAGTGAAATGAGTATAAAAGCCTACAACCAATTCCCTATGAAATGATGGCCTAACTTACAGGTAGATACATGAGATTTAATCAGCAGTCCACTGGACCTGAGGGAAGAAGTGTAAAGAGGAGGCTTTGAACGTGAAGGTGATAAGGGGAATCACTAGTGGAGAGTAGAGAGTGATGCATCTTTTCTGATAGCCAGAAAAGCTGAATGGAGTCTGTCTTGAGGTCATTTCCCTTTTTCCTCTGGATTTTCTAATGATAGGTGAGAGCAAAATGTCTCCCTTAAGATATAACCTCCAATAAGCTGAGGAGCCAAGTATTAACATGAGAGAGCAAAAGCAGGAAAGAAAGACTGTGTGCTTTCCTGGAGCTGTTAATAATATACTGGACAAGGACAATAAATAATTGATAGTTGTCACCTTTCTGCTTCTTAGTTATTCATGGGCTTCAAGATGGTCCTTTATCTTAGTGCCATCTAATCGTGTTACATCACATGCACTCCTTGTCGCCAGCATTAATATGTCTGCCAGTGACATGTGCTGCACGCTGGCTTTTCAGAGCTATCACAAACTGCTGATCTGCACCAGTCAAGAGCAATGTAATTGCCACCAGTAGACAGAAATATTACCGCCAGACAGAATAGTGTAAATAATACAAAAAAAAAAAAAAAAAAAGCCTCCAACACCAATGAGAAATTTCCGTAATCAGGGAGCGGTCTCTTCCATCACATCCACTGTACTACTCTCCTGCATGAGAATTGCTGTAGTCTGGAGAGAAGCAGGCTCAATTCAATCAGGCTGAGCACCTGCACTCTTTTGATTATATACATTGCAGAGACAGAGAAGGTTGGATTCTGGAGCAAAGCAGTAGGGGACTGCAAGTGAGTATTTTAGATTTTTGTTCCTGAGACCTTTACATACACCTGCAGAGGTACCACAGCAACCTAGCAGTAATTGCCTTCCATGGCAATGTGGCCACATTAACCCACATATATGCCATTTCCTAAATTTTGATTATAGGCAGAATGAGAGTACTAAGTACAGAGGGAATAAATTCAGAAAGAAAGAGAAGGCAAAATATGTGCTTTGACTGGAAGCTGAAACTATCTAGACATTACATAGCTCATTTTAGTCTCAAGTTTTCAAGGGATCATTACCTAATGAATTCTTTTTATCAGATGCTGCAAGATCCCCCATGCACCTGTGGCAAACATTATCCATTTCTCCTCTTCATTGCCAACAGGATTCCAGTTTTGAACAGGATGGCAGAATGCCCAGCTAAAGAATAACTTCCTCAGCCTTCCTTGCAGCTATGAGCGGAAGTGGCAGAGTTCTGGCCAATGAGACACAAGTGGAGAACTGTTGGAGATTTCTAGGATTTTTTTTTCCTAATAAAAGAGCAAATGTTACTGGAGCCACCCTTCTCTTTTCCACCCTCTACCTGCCTTGAAATTCTGAAGCTAAAGCAGCTCTAAGGACAAATCAAGAGGTACACAGATTCAGACTCTGACCTCAGCTAGCCATGAATTTATGCCAATAGTCTCTTAATTCTGGGTTTCTTATTTGAGGAAAAGAATCCTCTCTTTTTTTGTTGTTGTTATTGTCCCACAGGTGATATTTTGTATTGTTACTTGCTGATGAGCACGTTCCTAAGTATAGGACCCAATCTAAAAGTCCCTTGCTACATCCCCAATATTAAGACAAATCAAAAATTTAAAAATTCTTTTGAAAGTCACATGGAGAAGTGAAAAGAGATAGGAAAGAATATAGTAATAAACTAACATCTATTAAGGATACGCTCTGTGCTAAGCACTTTTGTAGGACCTTTACATGCACCAATTCATTTAATCCTTACAGCAACTTTGTGAAGTAAGTTCTGTTATAAGCCCATTTAATAAATGGAGGAGAGACAAATCAAGGTTAAGCAACTTGCCCATGGGCCTACATCTAAGATAGGATGGAGCCAAGATTCCAGATTCCAGAGTCTAGGCTTTTAACTATTATATTTTCCGATTTACATTTTCCATGTCATAAAAGGGGAAAGCTAAGTCAAAGTTTTTTTTTTTTTAGTTTTTTTTTTTTAATTGGAGGATAATTGCTTTACATAATTTTGTTGTTTTCTGTCAAACCTCAACATGAATCAGTCATAGGTATACTTATATCCCATCCCTTTTGAACATCCCCGCATCTCCTTCCCCATCCACCCCTCCAGTTTGACACAGAGCCCCAGCCTGAGGCCCCCGAGCCACACAGCAAATTCTTGTTGGCTCTCTACATCACACATGGCAATGTAAGTCTCCGTGTTACTCCNCATAGGTATACTTATATCCCATCCCTTTTGAACATCCCCGCATCTCCTTCCCCATCCACCCCTCCAGTTTGACACAGAGCCCCAGCCTGAGGCCCCCGAGCCACACAGCAAATTCTTGTTGGCTCTCTACATCACACATGGCAATGTAAGTCTCCGTGTTACTCCTTCCACACATCCCACCCTCTCCTGCCCTCTCCCCATTCCACAAGTCTATTCTCTACGTCTGTTTCTCCATTCTGCCCTGCAAATAAATTCTTCACTACCATTTTTTTTTTTTTTTAGATTCCATATACGTGTGTTAGGATAAGATATATATCTTTCTCTTTCTGACTCACTTCACTCTGTATCATAGATTCTAGGTTCATCCAACTCATCAGAACTCAAATGCATTCATTTTTATGGCTGAATAATATTCCATTGTGTATATGTACACAAATTCTTTATCCATTCATCTCTTGATGGACATCTAGGTTGCTTCCACATTCTAGATATTGTAAATAGTGCTGCAATGAACAATGGGATACATGTGTCTTTTTCAATTTTGGTTTCCTCAGGGTATATTCCTAGGAGTGGGATTGATGGGTCATATGGAGAAGGCGATTGTACCACACTCCAGTGCTCCTGTCTGGAAAATCCCTCAGATGGAGGAGCCTGGAAGGCTGCAGTCCATGGGGTTGCTGAGGGTCAGACACGACTGAGTGACTTCACTTTCACTTTTCACTTTCATGCACTGGAAAAGGAAATGGCAACCCACTCTAGTGTTCTTGCCTGGAGAATCTCAGGGACGCAGGAGCTTGGTGGGCTGTCATCTATGGGGTCACACAGAGTCAGACACGACTGAAGTGACTTAGCAGCAGTAGCAGCATGGTGGTTTTATTCCTAGCTTTTAAAGGAATCTCCATAACCATCTTCCATAGGGGCTGTATCAACTTACATTCCCACCAACAGTGCAAGTGTGTTCCCTTTTCTCCACACCCTCTCCAGCATTTATTGTTTGTAGACTTTTTGATGATAGCCATTCTTACCAGTGTGAGGTGATATCTCATTGTATTTGTGATTTGCATTTCTCTAATAGTGAGAGATACTGGGCATCTTTTCATGTGTTTATTAGCCACCTGTATGTCTTCTTTGGAGAAATGTCTGTTTAGGGTTTTTTCCCACTTTTTGATTGGCTTGTTTGTTTTTCTGGCATTGAGTTGAAAGAGCTGATTGTATATTTTGGAAATTAATCTTTTGTCAGTTGTTTCATTTGCTACCATTTTCTCCCATTCTGAGGGTTGTCTTTTCACCTTGCTATAGTTTCCTTTGCTGTGCAAAAGTTTTTAAGTTTAATCAGGTCCCACTTCTTTACTTTTGCTTTTATTTCCATTAGTCTAGGAGGTGTGTCATAAAGGATCTTGCTTTGATTTATGCCATCGAGTGTTTTCTGCCTATGTTTTGTACTAAGAGTTTTATAGTTTTTGGTCTTACATTTAGGTTTTTAATCCATTTTGAGGTTATCTTTGTGTATGGTGTTATGAAGTGTTCTAATTGCATTCTTTTACATGTAATTACCCAGTTTTCCCAGCACCATTTATTGAAGAGGCTGTTTTGCCCCATTGCGTATTCTTGCCTCCTTTGTCAAAAATAAGGTACCCATAGGTGCATGGGTTTATTTCTGGGCTTTCTATCTTGTTCCACTGGTTTATATTTCTCTTTTTGTGCCAGTACCACAGATATACTACTACAGATTCCTTTGAGAGTATTTTTAATTTCAGTAATTGTGTTGTTTGTCCCTGCATGTTTATGCTTTAATTCTAGGCCTTTGTTAACTGATTCTTGGATTTTCTCCATTTTGTTTTCAAGGTTTTTGGTCATCTTTGCTATCATTATTCTGAATTCTTTTTCAGGTAATGTGCCTATTTCCTCTTCATTTATTTGGACTTCTGTGTTTCTGGCCTCTGCATTTTCACTATTTTTTTTTTAACTTCTCGTGTTTGAGGTCTCCTTTTCCCAGTCTTCAAGGCTGAATTCTCTTTTCCTTTTGGTTTCTGCCCTCCTAAGGTTGGTCCAGTGGTTTGTGTAAGCTTCGTATAGGGTGAGATTTATGCTGAGTTTTTGTTTCTTTGCTTGTTTGTTTTTCCAATGATGGGCAAGACTAAATGTGGTTGGAATCCTGTCTGCTGATGGCTGGGTTTGTATTTTTGTTTTGTTTGTTGTTTAGATGAGGTGTCCTGTACAGGGTGCTACTGGTGGTTGGGTGATGCCGGGTCTTGTATTCCAGTGGTTTCCTTTGTGTGAGTTCTCACTATTTGATATTCCCTAGCATTAGTTCTCTGGTAGTCTAGGGTCTTGGAGTCAGTGCTCCCACTCCAAAGGTTCAGGGCTTGATTTCTGGTCAAGAACGAAGATTCCACAAGTGGTTTGTTATGGCACTAAGTGAGATTAAAGCAAATATCCAAAAATGAAAAACCAAAGATCAACCCCAGACAAACGGTGGTTACAAAATCAGGCAAATAATAATTAAAATTATGGAATATACACATACACGTATATACCCATGAGCAAAGTGAAAACAGTCCAGCAAAAATAAAGTACAATAGATTGGCTTGTTGAACAAAGGAAATCAAAAATTATATTTACCAGTTAAGAACAAAACTAACTAAAGCACAAACTGGAAAACAAAACTAAAGCAAGGGGCCAATTGGGGAATAAAGCAATGAAAATAAAACTAAAAATATGTTGAGAGGAAAGGAAAGAAAGAAAAGAAAAAAAGAGTAGATATGCAAAGTTAAATAGAGGTAGATAAAGATTTATGTACATTAAGGATTAATTGCAAGGGAAAAAGAACAGCAGGAAAAGCAAACAAGGAATAAATGTAGAAAAATTAATAATAGGTTTAAAAATTAAAAATGAAAAGAAAAAAAAAAAAGGAAAACTCCACAGAACTGCAAAAGCCCAACATAGAGGCAGAGGTTTATAACAACAATAAATAATGTGACTAAGAAAAAAAAGCAAAAAAAGCTCAAAAGCTTAATTAGATTTCATTGTGCCAATAAAATCTACAGCTACAACAGAGGGGGAAGAAAAGGGAAAAAAAATCCAAAGAAATCTACAGAACAAGTCAAAACATAAGGATAATAAATGTTTTTCTTGAGTCACTGCTGTCAGAATCCTTTCCTTCACTGGGAGTCACAGTCCACCTCACCTCCCTAAGATGCCCTCTAATGCTGTGCTAACCTCTGGACCAGCTGTGGGCATGGTTCAGATTCTAATCTGGTCCTACTCCTGTGTGTTCTTGTCTCCAATGTCTACAGCTATCAGAGCTAGTGCATTTTCTTTTGTAGGAGTTCTCAAAGATCTTTTATATATTCCATAGACACAGAGTCTGCCTAGTTGATCATGTGGATTTAATCTGCAGCTTGTACAGCTGGTGGGAAGGTTTGAGGTCTTCTTCCTTCACCACACTGCCCCTGGGTTTCAACTGTGGTTTCATTTCCACCTCTACATGTGGGTCACCCACTGGGGTTTAGCTCCTGAGGCTGTCCTGGAGAGCTTGGGTTTGCCCCTGTGAGGGCCAGGTGTGGAAGTGGTGCAGCTGGTGGGTCGCACGGGTTCTGGCAGCACCAGGTACTCAGGGGAGTTGGTGGCTAGGGTAGCAGTAGATATAGTGCTCTAGAAGGGTATGGCAACAAGTATTGGCCAATACGCTCCAGTGTTCTTGCCTGGAGAACCCTCCTCCCTGACAGAGAAGCCTGGTAGGCTACAGTCTACAAGGTCACAAAGAGTCGGACACTGCCGAAGCAACCTTGTGTGCATAGGCACATGACTTTTTTTGCCTGTGGTAGCTCTGCCCCAGGAAGAGTTGAGTGTGAAGGTGGTGCAGCTGCTTGGCTTGCAGGGACTCTGGTGGCGCCAACTGTGCAGGGACACAGACTGCCTCCACCGCAGGAGTTATGACCCTATCAGAGTCTCTTTTTGAGCTTTTTAGCTGGCAATCAGAAGGCCTCTTTGGTCAGTATTTCTCTGTAGCTCTGCTTGTTCAGACACTTAGAGGGCTCCCTTGCCAGGGGTCCTTCTCTGTTGTTGGGTGCATCAGACACATAGGGGGCCCCCGTGGCTAGGGTCCTACTGTGTAATTTGGCACATCAGTCCCTTAAAGGAGCACCCTGGGTGGGGTCCTACTCTGTAGTTCAGTGCATCAGGCGTTTGATGGGCCAGCCTCTCTATTCAGCTGTGAATGCTGGCATGTGTGGGAGAAGAGAGGCTATGATCATGTCTCCATCCCTTGCATGTGACTCAGCAGCACTGCCCCTCTTCTGTGGCTGCTCACCTTTCCTCCACAGGTACCTTCCCACCACATTCTCCTTCCTCACATCCCCCCCTGATCTCTCTCTCTGCAGTCAACAGCAGCCCTCGCCTGGGGATTGCTCCACAATCCCCAAAATCCAGCCCCCATGCTGTGCCTTCCAGGGGATCTGTGTCCCTGTCTGAAACTCTTTTTGAGTCCCTGTATGGCTGTCCCTGTATGGCTGCAGCAAGGACTGTCTGATTCTCATTCCATTTAGGCTGCCATAGATGAGCTGTTTCACTCTCAGCCTTCAATGTTTCTCCTCTGACTCAGACAGTTGCCCTGCTGTGGAGATCAGACCCCTGTTTCAATTCCCTCACTCACTGAGGGCAGGTCCAATCCTACTAACATTCCTGTTTTCCCCCCTAATTCCGTTGTCCTACTGAGTTTTGCATGGTTCCATATTTTCTTTTCTGCTGGTCAGGTGCTCCTGTCTGCTCTCAGCTGGTGTTCTGCATGTACTTCTGTGTCTGAAGTTGTATTCCTGACGTATCCATAGAGAGAAATGTACTCCATGTACACCTATTCCTCCACCATCTTGTTCTTTCCCCTAAGTCAAAAGTTTTAACTGATGAATCCACAGTTATAGAAAGCTCTTTTTGAGATACATTTTTGTTGTGTCTTCAGTATTACCACGGAAAGATTCTTCTGTGAGATATACTTTCAAGCAGTTTTTGCTTTACGTAGTATTTTTGTTTTCAGAAGCTCAAATCAAAAATTTAATCTATCTATCCATCCATCATATGGAAATTACCATGGAAACTATCCTCACTGCATCTAACATATTTGCATTGATATGTATTGAACTTGCCCTATTCTTGAGCTGTGGCATTTAAAACAACATTCTTTAAATTTTGGTCACCCTAAAGTGGATTTGAAATCCAGTTATATTGCTGTTCTGTTCCACCCTCACCCCTGCCGGAAGCTAAAGCATCCTTTTGTTTATTTTGTTTATTGAGTGTCACTGAAAATGATAATGTATGTCAAAATATTTTGGAAACTGTCGAAAATCCATATAAATATAAATAATTATTATAGAGGTATTTTGATGGACTAGAATGAGAATTAGGAAACCTGAATTCTTCTGGCTGTTTGTCTTAATTTCTGTGTGAAATAGGAAGAGCTCACTTATCATTTCTGGGCATTGTTGACCTGACTTTTGTCCTCTGGGCCAATATAACTTCATTGTTCCGTGAATCTACCAGTTAATAAAAGTAAGATAAGAACATTAATCATATGTTTGGAGGCTCTCATATGGACCTTCCGTATTTATTTACATCTTGCTTTTATTTGATCTCATTTAATGGTAATCGGGCTTCCCTTGTGGCTTAGGTGATGAAGAATCCACCTGCAATGCGTGGGAACTGGGTTTGATCCCTGGGTTGGGAAGATCCCCTGGAGAAGGGAAAGGCTACCCATTCCAGTATTCTGGCCTAGAGAATTCCATGGGCAGTCCATGGGGTTGCAAAGAGTAGGACATGACTGATCGACTTTCACTTTCACTCACTTTCAATGTAATAGTTCATACTTACTGAATGCTTGGTCTGTGTCAGACACAATGTGTAATCCTTTGCTTGTACAATCTCATTTAACATATATCACAACTAAGACATTTACCTATAGGCAATAGTATGACTAGACTGATTCTTTTTAGAACTGGTTCCAAGCTGGGTTTAGAAAAGGCAGAGGAACCAGAGATTAAATTGTCAAAATTCACTGGATCATAGAGAAAACAAGGGAATTTTGGAAAAACATCTGCCTCTCTTTCATCAACTGTACTAAAGCCTTGATTGTGTGGATCATAACAAACTGTGGAAAGCTCTTAAAGAGATGGAAACACCAGACCATCTTACCTGTCTCCTGAGAAACCTGTATGCAGGTCAAGAAGCAATAGAACCCTGTATGGAACAACTGATTGGATCAAGATTGAGAAAGGAGTATGACAGGGCTGTCTGCTGTCACCCTGTTTGTTTAACCTGTATGCTGAGCAAATCTTGAGAAATGCCAGGCTGGATAATTACAAGCTGGAATCAAGATAGGCAGGAGAAATACCAGCATCCTCAGATATGTGGATGATACCACTCCAATGGAAGAAAGCAAAGAGGAACTAAAGAGCCTTTTGATGAGGATGAAGGAGACTGAAAGAGCCAGCTTAAAACTAAATATTTAAAAATTTAAGACCATAGCATCTGGCCCCATTACCTCATTGCAAATAGAAGGGGAAAAGGTGGAAGTAGTGATAGATTTCCTCTTTTGGGGTTCTAAACTCACTGTGGATTGTGACTGCAGCCATGAAATCAGAAGATTGCTTCTTGGCAGGAAAGCTATGACAAACCTAGACTGTGTGTTGAAAAGCAGAGACATTTCTCTGCCAACCAAGGTCTGTGTAGTCAAGACTATAGTCTTCCCAGTGGTCACATATGGTTGTGAGAGCTGGACCATAAAGAAGGCAGAGCACCAAAGAATTGATGCTTTTAAACTGTGGTGCTGGAGAAAACTAAAAATCCCTTGGACAACAGGGAGATCAAACCNCTTCCCAGTGGTCACATATGGTTGTGAGAGCTGGACCATAAAGAAGGCAGAGCACCAAAGAATTGATGCTTTTAAACTGTGGTGCTGGAGAAAACTAAAAATCCCTTGGACAACAGGGAGATCAAACCAGTCAATCTTAAGGGAAATCAATCCTGAATACTCATTGAAAGGACTGATACTAAAGCTAAAGCTCTAGTATTTCAGTCATATGATGTGAACAGCCTACTCATTGGAAAAGTCCCTGATACTGGGGAAGATTGAGGACAGAAGGGGAAGAGGGCATCAGAAGATGAGATGGCTGGATTGCATCATCTATGCAACGAACATGAACTTGGGCAAACTTCGGGAGATGGTGAGGGACAGGGAGATTTGGCGTACTGCAGTCTATGGGATCACAAAGAGTTGGACACAATTGGGTGATTGAACAACAACTAATTGACTGGTGCCTATGTTCTTGGCTGGTGCCAATTACTATTATTTTTCGTATCACCCCTCATTACAGTTTAGGAAGAGAAGTTTGACTTTTATTTCCATTTTAAAGTTAAGGACACCCATTAATATTTAGGATTACTGTTTAGGGCTTTTTTTTTTTTTCCCTAATGAATTCTGGCTTGTTTCACTCCTTTCACCACTAGTGGCTATTTTTAGTTTTTTTAGCAACTGCCTATCCATGCCAGCCCCATTCCCTTATTCTAACCTCCGGCCCAAGAAGCCCATTTTCACTTTTGGCATTTTGTCTGGACCTACTTGCTTGTATGTGGATAAGTGACTGAGTGAGTTTGGTCTCAGTTCCTGGGTTTTAGATTCTTAGAATAGAGTAAAACACTTCCTTTTTAACCTGACATTGCTGACTCATCCTGCTCGATCCCCACTGCCATCCTCAATACAGATATAACCTATCAGGGACAGAAAGTGAGGAGTGTGTATGCTTCCTGTGTCTGTATGAGTATTTATAAATAGAAAAACATAGGCATGAGTCTGTCTTCTCTATATTTTCCAAAGTTTATTTTCTTTCGCTTATGGTAAAGAATTAGAGTTCATTAAAGTTCATTCTGAGATGTGAATTAAAAAATACTTTGGCCCTCTTTGGCCCTTTAGTTTTAGATATGGTCTAAGCCAATAGAACAATACTGTCACTCCAAACTCTTAGACACTAGGAAGAATAGATGAATTTCTATAAAAATCCATGGTGGAACTAGAAAGCAAGACAGGAAAATCAGCAAGTATCAGGAAAAAAAAAAAAAAGCATTAGGTTTATGAACCAATGCCACAACAGTCCTAGACTGGAGGAATATGAGAGAAAGATAATATTGTACTTGGTAATAGGTTGGGAAGATCCCCTGGAGAAGGAAATGCCAACCCNTTCTAAAGGAGATCAGTCCTGGGTGTTCTTTGGAAGGAATTATGCTAAAGCTGAAACTCTAGTACTCTAGTCCACCTCATTCGAAGAGTTGACTCATTGGAAAAGACTTTGATGCTGGGAGGGATTGGGGGCAAGAGGAGAGGGGGATGACAGAGGATGAGATGGCTGGATGGCATCACCGACTCGATGGTCATGAGTCTGAGTGAACTCTGGGAGTTGGTAATGGACAGGGAGGCCTGGCGTGCTGCGATTCATAGGGTTACAAAGAGTCAGATACAACTGAGCCACTGAACTGAACTGATTTAAAATACAGCAGATTTTTCTAACTGTTGGGGAATAGAAACTTTGTAATAAGAGAAATTATTAGTTTTTATCATTGTTAATTGCATCTATTTTTATTGATAGTGGAAGCTTTTGGTTTGGTCCTGTTCTACTTATTCAAATATATTTTCATGATTCTTCAATATAAATTCTCCTTTCCCATTACACAGAACTTCTCCCCATCCTCTCTATTTCCAACTACTGTGTGCCCATTCTCACCAGCTCATTCTGTGCCTGACTTTGAATAACTTATTTTCCCCTGAATTTCTTAACTGTACTTATATTTCAAGGTCCAGGTCAAGTTCTTCCCCCCTCTATTTGATGCTGAATCATTTCCAAGATTATTCATCGTATATTGTCTTCATCCCCACAAGTGGAGTGGGAGCTCCTTGAGTTCACCAGCCATGTTTTATTTACTTATATATAAGACCTGTCTACCAATATCATAAAATGGGAGTAGTTGTCTAATTTTCCTTCCATGACCAAAATTAAACTTAGAGACCTCAACCAAATGAGTCGGATACTTGCCAGCCTCAACATTTGGTCAATTTGACTTTAGCCTAACTGAAATTTAAAGCACTGTGAAGTCAAGTGAAGTAAAAGTCGCTCAGTTGTGTCCAACTCTTTGTGACGCCGTGGGCTGTAGCCTGCCAGGCTCCTCTGTCCATGGAATCCTCCAGGCCAGAAAACTGGAGTTGGGGGGATCTTCCCAGCCCAGGGACTGAACCCAGCTCTCCCACATTGCAGGTGAATTCTTTACCATATGAGCCACCAGGGAATCTCAAGTATACTGGAGTGGGTAGCCTATTCCTTCTCCAAGGGATCTTTCAGATCCAGAAATCGAACCAGGGTCTCCTGCATTACAGGTGAATTCTTTACCAGCTGAGCTACCAAAGAAACCCCTAAAGTGATTTTAAAAATATATAAGTGTCAGCTAATGTATAGCTTCTCAAACACATCCTTGTGGCTACATGCATTTGCATTAATATTTGTGAGTATGAGTTGCTTTCCTTTGAATGGCAAGGGATTAAAATTTTCTTACACAGAATGACTCCATTTTTCTTTATGTCAGTTGAAGGTTTGAATTGTTCTTAAAACTCAAAGATTACATGCCTGTGACCACATGGTAAGAAAACAGATATTCAAGTGCACATATACAGAGCATTTTTAAGTTTTAAATCTCATGTTAAGCCATACACACACACACACAATTAAAAACTTTTTAATATTTGTAATCACTTTGTATTATGTACACATTTAGGTGACTGTTTGACAGCTTGAATGTTTTTCTTTTTTTTTCCCGTTTGGCTTTTCATGAGTATGGTGAGTAATTCCTTTTACCCATGGGCAATTGTAAGATGGGAGGTAGTGGTTTGGTAGGATGCCGGTGTGATTACTGATTCTAATGTTGAAGTTATTTATTGCTGTGATGCCACTGTACAGGTGCTGACCTCACAACCCTGGCATGCACCTTGTTTCTCTTTATTAACTTTTCTACTGCTTTTGTGCTTCTTTGCCAAGATGTGAATAGTTATAATTGAGATGTCTTAGAGTCATAGACTATTTGTGCATGGGTGTCTGAAGTCTTTCATTTAGGATTTCCTTCCATATTCTTGGAGAAGGAAATGGCGGCCCACTCCAGTACTCTTGCCTGGAAAATCCCATGGATGGAGGAGCCTGGTAGGCTACTGTCCGTGGGGTGACAAAGAGTCAGACACAACTGAGCAACTTCATTTCCATATTCTTGAAAGACATCATATCCCCCCCACAACCCCACAACTCCATTACCAGCCTCCTTTTCCTTACGTGCAATGTTTTAAGTGTTGACTGAAAAATATAGTCACAACCTGAAAGTAGAGAGTTCTTTTATTTTGTGGGAATGTTTAGGACTCAGATCCTGGGAGACAGCAGCTCAGTAGCTCTAAGAAAACTGCTCCAAGGAGGCAGGAGGGGTAATCAATCAGGCTATGTAGGCGTGTGCAGCAAAGGGATCAGGCAGTCTGAACATCAAAGATCAGGTATCAAGTTAAGGAATGTAGCCTTCTTTGCCTGGGAAGATGCAAGCTTCGGGGCTCGCTGACTTCATTTCTTCGTATGCCGCTCAGCCATCTGGGCCAGTCTGGTTTCCCTGTTCGCCTTGCTTCTTGCACTCCCCCAGCTCCTCAGCAGTCACCCTGGGGGATGGCAGCATCCCCTGGATTGCAATTTTGGGAGCCCTCTTTCACATTTGAAGGCCAGAAATTACTGATGGCTGGGACATTTCTTGTTTATTAATATGGCAGAAGACATTTTCATTTCACAGAAAGCTTTAGGATTCCCATCAAGAAAAGAAATATCTGGTTATTCTCTGCTTTTGCCCAACTAAAAATGTTAGTATTATTCTTAAAGGATGCTTGATTTACAAATAAGGTTTACTACTGCATATCCAGGTTTTTGGTTTATTGGCTACTTGATCAAACACCTAGAAAGGAGATAAAGCACGTTTGAAGGTTTCATCAATAAGAAAACAAACAAAAAACAGAAGTGTTGTCGGTTGATATGTAGTTTCACAAATATGTCAAAATCAACATATAACTCTTTCAGGAGAACATCTGTTAAATAAATCAGAATAATGTTCACTGCTTTAGTTTAGTAAGAAAATTACTTTCTAACTTAATAACATTTTCTGTTTCAGGCTGAGAATGTATATATCTATATTCTCTTTCTCTCTCTCCTTGTCTCTCTCTCATTTACTCTTCCTCCCTCTCCTTCATTTCCAATATGCAGCCTCTAATTATGCACATGAAGATTTTATTTCAGTAAATAAAAATTTTAAAAGCCCTTGAGAATAAAATGTCAGGGAGATCTTAGAAAATTAAAGTTCTTCCTAAGATAGTTTGGGTCAAGTCTATTGGAAGTAATTATTCATAATACATGCACAAGTTTAAATGATCTTTTATCTGACAATGATTGTTTAGGAAGTACTTTTTCTTTACACTGATTAAATAAAAATTAAAAACTTGATAGTTCTTAATGGGCCAATACATGGAACAACTCTGTGGTTAAGTCCAGTATGGCAGTAAGGTTTATGAATGTAGCCCATGAAGCCAGATTACATGGGTCAAATCCTAGCGTTACCCCTTATAAACTATATAAGTTGGGCAAGTTACTTAACTTCTTTGTGCTCAGATTTTTCACTTGTCAAATAGTGTAGAGGATGACAGACTCACCCCAGAGAGCTGTCTGAGAACTCATGCATTAATATCTATAAATTACTTAGAGTGGTATGGGGAACATAGTAAACACTCAATAAATATTAGCTTAAAAATTCCCAAATCATAGATCTATATGCTTTTGAAGACTTTGTTTTTCCTTCAGTACAGTTAGTAACTGCAAATCTTTAAAATATATTTGGACTTTGCTAGCTGACAGTTTCTATGACAATATATCATATCATTATAAATTGTGATCCTATACTGTGAAATATAGAAGGCACATAAAAGCTTAAAATTTATAGGGCTATCTCAGGTGCCTATCAGTAATACTATAGACAGCACAGTACATTAAAGTGACAGCAAGCTTCACTATATCTATAGCAGCCACGGAATTCAAAGTTGTCTAAAAATTTTTCATCTACTGAGTTTCATAGAACTGTATATATGGTGTGGTGGCGGGTTACTTTAATAAAGAAAGTGAAGTCGCTCAGTCTTATCCAACACTTTGCAACCCTGTGGACTGTAGCCTGCCAGGCTCCTCAGTCCATGGGATTCTCCAAGCAAGAATACTGGAGTGGGTTGCCATTTCCTTCTCCAGGGGATCTTCCCGACCCAGGGACTGAAGCTGGGTCTCCCGCATTGTAGGCAGACGCTTTACCGTCTGAGCTACAAGGGAAGCCCTGGTATTTATTTATTACTTTAATAAACTCATATGTTATTAATTGAAAATGTATTTCCTGCAAGAAGTAGATTGATATATTTAGGATCTTAAGCTCAGAATTTTGAGTTTGCTTTTTGGGTCTACCAGTATCCATACACCTATCTAGACCTCAGTTTTTCTTACCTATACAATGGAGATAATAATACCTGGTTTTTAAGACTCAAAATAGATAAGGTATGTGGAAGTACTCGTTATATTATAATGTTCATTAGGGCACTGTTATTATTTTACTATTTCCAAAACAATAAAGTTCTAATTTAAATTGTTTAGTGCTCCATAAAAAAAGAATTCATTTCAGTTGTTCAGTCATGTCCAGCACTTTGTGACCCCGTGGACTGCAGCACACCAGGCCTCTCTTTCCATCACCAACTACCAGAGTTTACTCAAACTTATGTCCATTAAGTCGGTGATGCCATCCAACCATCTCATTCTCTGCTGTCCCCTTCTCCTCCTGCCTTCGATCTTTCCCAGAATCAGGGTCTTTTCTTTTTTTATGTATTTATTTATTATTTATTTTAATTGCAGGTTAATTACTTTGCAGTATTGTATTGGTTTTGCCATACATCAACATGAATCCACCACAGGTATACACGTGTTCCCCATCCTGAACCCCCCCACCCTCAACCCTCCCCATACCATCAAATGAGTCAGTTCTTCACATCAGGTGGCCAAAGTAAAGAATTAGGTCATCAATTAGTTTGGGAAACACTGTGTACCTAGAGCAGCTACTCTTAGAGCTCTTCATGTATTCACAGGCCTTCCTCCCTCTGTACTGGGCTTGGCTTCCCACTGCTTGTGTTGGAAGTACCCAGAATTCACACCTATTGGAGCAGACTTCTTCCAGTGACTGGTTAGCAGTTGCGATATAGAGCTTTCCTGCCCTACAGATGTGATAGATCTACAGCATGGTTTCTACTTCGTGTCCCAGAGGTTCCATGTGGAACTACGCTTTGGTTGTGCTCAATGAAGCTGTCCTAATAATACACTCTTAATTAACTGCCTTCTCTTCCTTTCTCACTTTTCTATTCCCTACATATCATTTCTGCATCTCCCTAAATGTCACTAGTATTCAAATCCTCTTCTTGGGGTCTGCTTCTGAGACAAACCATGATGATAGAATAGCTTCTTTTATGAAAATTTATAATTGCTTTTGCTTGTTGAAGCTCAGAAAGACTGAGTGATCCTTTATAGTACCCTAGTCTTTCCATCGGAGAAGGCAATGGCAGTACTCTTGCCTGGAAAATCCTATGGACAGAGGAGCCTGGAAGGCTGCAGTCTATGGGGTCGCTGAGGGTCGGACATGACTGAGCGACTTCACTTTGACTTTTCACTTTCATGCATTAGAGAAGGAAATGGCAACCCATTCCAGTGTTCTTGCCTGGAGAATCCCTGGGACGGGGGAGCCTGGTGGGCTGCTGTCTCTGGGGTCGCACAGAGTCGGACACGACTGAAGTGACTTAGCAGTAGCAGCAGCAGTCTTTCCATACTTTTAAAACCTTTTGTTAGGGAGGAGTTTGGATCAGGTCAGTGTCATTTTTAGCAGTATTAACCCTTTAAGGACTGAAACCTTATGTGGAGTTGCAAACAAAACTTAAAGTCCTTTCTATATGTATAACATTACTTTATGCTTACAGTTTATAACACTGACTTGCTATAAATAAATCAGTGAGAACAACCTGACTATTTGGATTAACACTTAAACTTTAAAATTAGGGGTTTGGATGACAATCCTAGTTTTTTATCAACATCATCACCCAATTTATTTTTGTATTTTGTTTGGCTCCACAGTGTTGCTGTCATAAAATTCAGTACTTACAAGTAGTAACTGTAGTAGTAAATGGTTTGCTTTGAAATTTCAGAACTATTTTCAACTGAACTGAACCAGAACCTTAAAAAGGATGTGGCAGAAGCAGTTAGCACCAAAGTTGAGTTAATGCCAGTGTATAAATACTACTTACACACTATCATTGGTAAGTGTTCAATTAAGAGAAAATTCATACTCATGCACCTAAATGTTCACTCTTCTATGGAAAAAATAGTTTTCCAATATTCTTTATGTCAATAAGATGTTTAAAATTCAAATTTACTTCATTTTTAGATACTTCAGTGCTTGCCTTTGTCAGAGATTCACAGCTTTTCAACCAGTAAAATTTATCTGTTTATTTTGCTTAGCATATCAAGTTCAAAGATTTAGTTTATTACATTGTTCACAGTATATCTGTAGTACTGTGATACTGTAACCCTAACAAGCCAAACTGAACTTTTTTCACTTATTAAAACTATCAGGTAGTTGAATTATATTATGTTAAAAATATATTTAGTTAATGAGGTTTATTTTATAAACAAACAAATGTATTCTCATTTGAAATATTTGTACAATAAATATTCTTGTTTTGGTTCAGAATAGCCAATAAAGTTTAATATAAAAGGCAACCTACTCTCTGCCACTATAATTATAAATAATTCCCAAACTAGGAAATATAAAGAGCACATGTTAATTTGTATGGTTGCCCAACTCTGTTTGAAGCACCCCAGCATTGTTTCAGCATATGGCTCATCTATACAATGCATATTTGAACATCCTGATTATTTTANCTATTAAAACTATCAGGTAGTTGAATTATATTATGTTAAAAATATATTTAGTTAATGAGGTTTATTTTATAAACAAACAAATGTATTCTTATTTGAAATATTTGTATAATAAATATTCTTGTTTTGGTTCAGAATAGCCAATAAAGTTTAATATAAAAGGCAACCTACTCTCTGCCACTATAATTATAAATAATTCCCAAACTAGGAAATATAAAGAGCACATGTTAATTTGTATGGTTGCCCAACTCTGTTTGAAGCACCCCAGCATTGTTTCAGCATATGGCTCATCTATACAATGCATATTTGAACATCCTGATTATTTTAACAGCCTCTTTAATAGGGACTTTGCCTCCTGTTTTTGTTGTTGTTTGTTCTATTTGGGGCATTCTTTTTGAATATCATTATAGATGTTACATCATTTTCAGATGAGTGCTAGTGCAAAATGGACATAAATGCTTAAATTTTCTTCTCCTATTGTATTTATGTAGTATTCATACAAAGCTACAAATCTATATTTTCCTCCATGAGCCTTCTCAAAGATGAGCAAAAAGAGTTCTGCAGTATCTTTCTCCTTGGTCAATAATTTATAAAGAAATACATTAATGCATTAATTTGTGCACATTTTAAATTTTTGACTAGATTGCATTTTTCATAAAAGGATATTAATTTTATTATTTAGCTCTGTGTCCCCAGCATAGCATGCCTAAGAATGCCAACACAGCAGGCGTGAATAAATCCAAGGCTTGAATAACTTGTATCACCTCAATGCTGTGATTTTCATGGTCATGTGAATTTTCACTGTCAGCTTTTACTTTTACTTGTGCATNATCAGGGTCTTTTCTTTTTTTATGTATTTATTTATTATTTATTTTAATTGCAGGTTAATTACTTTGCAGTATTGTATTGGTTTTGCCATACATCAACATGAATCCACCACAGGTATACACGTGTTCCCCATCCTGAACCCCCCCACCCTCAACCCTCCCCATACCATCAAATGAGTCAGTTCTTCACATCAGGTGGCCAAAGTAAAGAATTAGGTCATCAATTAGTTTGGGAAACACTGTGTACCTAGAGCAGCTACTCTTAGAGCTCTTCATGTATTCACAGGCCTTCCTCCCTCTGTACTGGGCTTGGCTTCCCACTGCTTGTGTTGGAAGTACCCAGAATTCACACCTATTGGAGCAGACTTCTTCCAGTGACTGGTTAGCAGTTGCGATATAGAGCTTTCCTGCCCTACAGATGTGATAGATCTACAGCATGGTTTCTACTTCGTGTCCCAGAGGTTCCATGTGGAACTACGCTTTGGTTGTGCTCAATGAAGCTGTCCTAATAATACACTCTTAATTAACTGCCTTCTCTTCCTTTCTCACTTTTCTATTCCCTACATATCATTTCTGCATCTCCCTAAATGTCACTAGTATTCAAATCCTCTTCTTGGGGTCTGCTTCTGAGACAAACCATGATGATAGAATAGCTTCTTTTATGAAAATTTATAATTGCTTTTGCTTGTTGAAGCTCAGAAAGACTGAGTGATCCTTTATAGTATCTTAGTCTTTCCATCGGAGAAGGCAATGGCACCCCATCCCAGTACTCTTGCCTGGAAATCCTATGGACAGAGGAGCCTGGAAGGCTGCAGTCTATGGGGTCGCTGAGGGTCGGACATGACTGAGCGACTTCACTTTGACTTTTCACTTTCATGCATTGGAGAAGGAAATGACAACCCATTCCAGTGTTCTTGCCTGGAGAATCCCAGGGACGGGGGAGCCTGGTGGGCTGCTGTCTCTGGGGTCGCACAGAGTCGGACACGACTGAAGTGACTTAGCAGTAGCAGCAGCAGTCTTTCCATACTTTTAAAACCTTTTGTTAGGGAGGAGTTTGGATCAGGTCAGTGTCATTTTTAGCAGTATTAACCCTTTAAGGACTGAAACCTTATGTGGAGTTGCAAACAAAACTTAAAGTCCTTTCTATATGTATAACATTACTTTATGCTTACAGTTTATAACACTGACTTGCTATAAATAAATCAGTGAGAACAACCTGACTATTTGGATTAACACTTAAACTTTAAAATTAGGGGTTTGGATGACAATCCTAGTTTTTTATCAACATCATCACCCAATTTATTTTTGTATTTTGTTTGGCTCCACAGTGTTGCTGTCATAAAATTCAGTACTTACAAGTAGTAACTGTAGTAGTAAATGGTTTGCTTTGAAATTTCAGAACTATTTTCAACTGAACTGAACCAGAACCTTAAAAAGGATGTGGCAGAAGCAGTTAGCACCAAAGTTGAGTTAATGCCAGTGTATAAATACTACTTACACACTATCATTGGTAAGTGTTCAATTAAGAGAAAATTCATACTCACGCACCTAAATGTTCACTCTTCTATGGAAAAAATAGTTTTCCAATATTCTTTATGTCAATAAGATGTTTAAAATTCAAATTTACTTCATTTTTAGATACTTCAGTGCCTGCCTTTGTCAGAGATTCACAACTTTTCAACCAGTAAAATTTATCTGTTTATTTTGCTTAGCATATCAAGTTCAAAGATTTCGTTTATTACATTGCTCACAGTATATCTGTAGTACTGTGATACTGTAACCCTAACAAGCCAAACTGAACTTTTTTCACCTATTAAAACTATCAGGTAGTTGAATTATATTATGTTAAAAATATATTTAGTTAATGAGGTTTATTTTATAAACAAACAAATGTATTCTTATTTGAAATATTTGTATAATAAATATTCTTGTTTTGGTTCAGAATAGCCAATAAAGTTTAATATAAAAGGCAACCTACTCTCTGCCACTATAATTATAAATAATTCCCAAACTAGGAAATATAAAGAGCACATGTTAATTTGTATGGTTGCCCAACTCTGTTTGAAGCACCCCAGCATTGTTTCAGCATATGGCTCATCTATACAATGCATATTTGAACATCCTGATTATTTTAACAGCCTCTTTAATAGGGACTTTGCCTCCTGTTTTTGTTGTTGTTTGTTCTATTTGGGGCATTCTTTTTGAATATCATTATAGATGTTACATCATTTTCAGATGAGTGCTAGTGCAAAATGGACATAAATGCTTAAATTTTCTTCTCCTATTGTATTTATGTAGTATTCATACAAAGCTACAAATCTATATTTTCCTCCATGAGCCTTCTCAAAGATGAGCAAAAAGAGTTCTGCAGTATCTTTCTCCTTGGTCAATAATTTATAAAGAAATACATTAATGCATTAATTTGTGCACATTTTAAATTTTTGACTAGATTGCATTTTTCATAAAAGGATATTAATTTTATTATTTAGCTCTGTGTCCCCAGCATAGCATGCCTAAGAATGCCAACACAGCAGGCGTGAATAAATCCAAGGCTTGAATAACTTGTATCACCTCAATGCTGTGATTTTCATGGTCATGTGAATTTTCACTGTCAGCTTTTACTTTTACTTGTGCATTTTACATATGTGTCTACATATCTGCAAAACACATTCACAAAGTCCTTGAGTTCCACAAAAACAGCTTGAGATTTCTTTCTTATGAGGAAGTACAAATGGAACTGAAAGTCAGGATTTTCTGGGTGATTCCTTTCACCCCTGTTCATGAACTACTTTCATTTTGGGGGGCTAGATGTAGAGGTTTTGCCATAGGCTTGTCATCTGTGAAATGGAATTAATGTAGTGCCCAAATTAAAGTACGGATAGCAGCAAATAAAAGCCTTATAAAATGCCCTTTGAAGCCACAGAGGGTCCAACTATAATGTTTGTAAATTAGGGGCCAGAGATGGCTACATTGTTTGGCGGGTCAGCAAAAGTTATCCAGTACTAATTTTAGTAACTTATTTATGTGTGTATAGAGAAAATATTTATTATGTATGCCATGCACTGTCTAGGCTCTGAAAATACAGTTGAGAACAGGGTAGTCACCATTCTTCCCCTCTCAGATCTTGACAATCTTCAGTGTTATGATCAGAAAATAAAAAGTACTATGGGAGCACATAGGAGGAGAAATTAACATGGTCCAGCTGGACAAGGTGATAGGAAAGATTATTTCAAGATCAGGATATTTACACAGTAAGTCCCCTACATACAAAAGAGTTCCATTTCATGATCACATTCATAAGTCCAATAAAATTAGCCTAGATACCCAACTAATGCAGTAGTCTAGGTAGTACTATACTATAATAGGTTTATACTTTTCACATAAATAATACATAAAAACAAACAGACACAAAAGATAAAGAAAACATTTTTCATCTTGTAATTCAGTACCTTCAAAAGTACATTGGTACAGTACAACAGCCAGCATACAGGGGCTGGCACCAAGTGAACAGGCAAGAAGAGCTACTGAATGAAAGAAGGAGAGTAGGTGGGAGATGGTAGAGCTGAAGATCCTCAGAAATAGGAGATGGAGGGAAAACTGCAATTTCACTCACGCCTGACGTTAATGACACAGGTTCTTGTTCCTTGCCGGATGCAATTCATTTGCATCTTTGAAAGTTCACAACTTGAAGTTTTATATGTAGGTGACTTACTGTATCATGAAATTTCATCATAGAGTAATTGGGATTCATGTGTTACAAGCCGTTTTCTCAGGAAAAAATCTCTATACGTTGTACAACTTGATAGAGTGAAGAGTTTTGATGTCAGCACTGTGTCTGGGTTCACTTAGGTTATTAACTCAAAACTAAGTTTGAGAATTTAGATCTCTGTTTCAAATGCAGATTCCAGTCACTATCTGCTTTGCATACACTTGGAAAATGAGCAACTGAGAAATAACTATAACCATACTGCAGCAGTTACACTAGAGACAGAGAATTGCTGAATAATAGTTTTAGTACTTAAATATCTTCTATCAGAACTATTTAATACTTAAATGTTTTCTATCAGAAGAGAGTAGGCCTTCCCAGAAAGCGTTGTTTCAGATTCAGGGTATCAGGCGTGCTATGAATGAGAAAATTTTCTTCATAAAGAATTCTTCAGTGGATATTCAGTCTATCTGTTGCTGATGGTACTGATAGTAACCTTTCCTCACTTTAATAATCAGGATTTAAATATGTAATAAAATGCTTTACATTACTCCTTCCAGTTTCTAGTCTTGTAATTTTAAACTTAGTTTTTGACGCTTCCTAATTGTCATAAACCAGTGTTTTTTAAAGTCCACACGGCTCCCTATTTATGAAAGAGATCATCACATGCTATAGCTCAGCCTTTAGTGTGAGTTCCCTATTGGGCTACTTTAAGCTTTTGGGGTGAGTGAGGGCAGAGGCGCTTTGTGACGGTGTTCCATGGAGAGAAGAGGGATAGAAAATGTGAATGGTAGATACTAAGATCCTTTCTCACTTGCTCTGAATTTTTCCTGGGGCCAGGCTTGGATAATAGGATATTTTAATGCTAAACATTTAGATCTTGTTATTATTGCTGTAAAAATGTGCACATGCCCAAATTAGAAAAGGAAGAGTGAGGAGGAGGAGTAGATGAACAAAATGGTCAGAGAGTAAAGACATTTTTGAGCATTAACGAAATCAATCAATCCACTTCCTACGTTTTTTGGACGAGAAGACCAAGGCCAACTAAGTAGATATGTGGTTATTCTTGAAATCAGAATCAAAAGTCTGTTATTTATCTGAAATCACCAGTCAATCTACTTTTCTTCTTTTTTCCTCTTTTCTGAAAACATTAAGAAAATCATCATTGAATTAATCTAACCTTGGGTAAAAAGCTACAAATCTCCTATGGTGTGTGATCTTACCATTTCTTGGTTCCTAGGTTATTCAGTGAGTGAATGTTTGTATGTGTGTATTGGGGTTGGGGTGGGGTGGAAATGTTATTGGTAATAGCCACACACATGTTTAGAAAATCCAAAATGTATTTGGCCTTAAGCAGTTCTCTCCTCACCTTGTTTCTAAATCCATGTGTATTTCAAGAAAATCTTAATCCATATGTTCCTGATTTACTTTCACTAAGTCATCTGCATGTTATTGGTAAGAGTCCTTTGATGTCTACAAAGACTTATGAGCAATTTTTATGGCCTCTCTCAGCCTTTGTTCTTTCAAGAGGCAAGATGTGCTTTGCCGACATGGATAATGCTCTCATTGTAACAATCAAAAAGTTTCCTAAAATTTGGAAAGGTGGTAGAGTGAATCCTAGTCTTGACCAAAAGCCCATTCTTTTACCCAGTGCCAAAACTATAGACAGAAAGGTCTTGTCTGACTCACGAAAGGAATATGCTGTCATCATTCCAGCATCCCTTTATTTTGTGCTCTGATCCTTCAGTGTTCAGGCAAATTGATTACTCTTGTTGGGAATGATATTTTATTAAAATATTAATTTGTGCTCATTATTTTTTCATTTATTTTCCTTTTCTCATTTCATACAGGCAGTCAGGTCCTTAATAATTCCCTGCTTCGGAGAATTTTTTTTAGTAGGACTGAAAGCAAATCCTAAACTTATTAAAGTCATTATGTAGGCACCCTATTAAAGTCATTATTAGGTGGCCAAGAAAGTAAGAGAGGGAGCTGTCTTTCATAGCAGAGAGTACAGGGGAGTAATCCTTTTGACTGACACAGGAAAAGAGAATGATCTGATCCTTTTGGAGTGGGGCTCATATCTCACTCCTGGCAAAGTCCTGGGAAGATGAAAGAATCCCAGAAGTGATGGCCAAGTAAAACACTGGGAACTGTACCCTGAGTTCAAGCACGAACTGTAGCTAGTCCAGTTGTCTACTATTCAATGCAAGGCAGAGAAGAAACTAAGCTGCTGGTGACCTATAGGAACCATACAAGCTGGGTCACTGGGGATTTCAGTAGTTACCAGTATGGAACAGTGTGAAAATTCCCTGATGTTCTTGCATTTTTAAAGACCCAGGATTTTTCCTCCTGGAATAGATAATCATGACTGACACTGAATTTCCTTCAATAAAGGAGGATGAATCATTTTAAATGATTTAAAGAAAATGTGAGTACGTGATCATTCTGAAATACCTGAGTTTGTGTACTAAGATTCATTTCTGCTATACCTACTTATTTTTCTTTTAGAGTACCATAAATATCAGTCCACAAATATCTCCTATGTGATGCTATCCTGTGTCAGCTTCTGGAGTGAGGGAAGTGGTCAACAATATAAAAGAAGTTTCCATCTCTGTCTTCAAGATGCTTCAAACTGAACTGTAAGCTGTCACCCTGGTTTTTTATTAAGTTTTGTAAAATGCCTTTAGCAAATTCCAAGTACTCTACTAATTGCCTTAAGTAGATTATCTTTTTAAATCTTCACAACAATTCTACAAGACAGAAACTTTTATTTTACAGATAAGGAAGCTGACGTTTATGAAACAACTTGCCCTATATCATACTGGTAGTAATAATGAATCAAGGTAGGACCTGATATGAGTCTATTTATAAAATAGTTTATTTGCTCGGGGGTTTAAAAAAAAGAGACTGACCGAGTTCAAAAAGAGGAGTCAGTGAAGGCTGCAGTGATCAGGGATGGGTTCAGGGAAAGGTAGAATTTAAATAAATAAATAAATAAATAAAATGAGTCTTAGAATAGTAAAGTTAAAATGTAACTTAGATGTCATTTAATCTGTTCCATATCCTCTTAACAGATGTGGAAACTGAGCTTGCATACATTGATAGACTATAGATAAGCAGAAGGTAAAGACAGAACAATATGTCTGAAGGTATGGATGTGGGAATGATTTTATCAGTCATTTTTACATTAAGAAACCAAGCCATAGGACAACAGAAAAGTGATGTGGGAAGAGAAGTAAGTTACAGTGGGTATCAGGACAGCATACTTCCTTTTGAAAGCTTTCCTTAACCACTATCACCCCAACCAGACAGGATTATCAGGACAGTTTACTGATATACACTGTATCAGTATGTAGTGGAGAAATTACAGAGATCCATGAATTCCAGGATATAGCTCTGAACTTTGCCTTGGACGTTTGTTTATAAGACTTATTTATGGATATCATATCATATCTAAATTGGAAATTTTATCCTGATAGGGGCTGGGCTTCTTCATTTGCCACAGGCTCCACACCCCAGCATCTCAGTGATTGAGATATTCACTGAAGTTTGAGGACTAGTGCTGTAGATAGTGGTGATCAAGTGCGTGACAGGCACTGGAGATTGCAGCATAAAGAGGCCTCTGAGGATTTATTAGGTTGTAGAACATGGGTTGGTGACCAGAGAGATTAGCCCAGATACAGATGTCAGTCGCGATATAGCACAGGGCTTATCACTGTGGAGTCTTCAGTATCTGTGGGAACAAATGGCAGTAGCTGTCTAATGCTTAGTCTGAAAAAAGAGCTAATAGACTTGGTGACCAGCTAGGTTAGGACGATCAAATCAATCATGAGTCCTGTCATCTCTACTCATAAATGGTTCTCAAGCACTTCCAGGCATCTCCAGTCACATCTCCTGCTGTTACTGCCTTTGCCCTCTGGTAGTCTCCCTGACTTAATCATCATCCCGTCTCCTACCTTTTTACCCCTACTATTGTGAGAGTGATCCTTATAAAATGGAGAATCTGCCATGTCACTGTTCTGCTTTAAAGTGTTTAATAGTTTCCCATTGCTCTCAGAACAGCTTAAATTTCTTTATAAAGCATATCAGACTTTTCATGGTCTGGCTCTACTGCATCTAAACTTCCTCTCCCTCACTCCCTGCACCTCTTGGTCTCAGCTGTGCGGAACTTGGATCATACCGTTTTTATAGCTCTGAATTTTTGCAGTGCTTTGCTCTGTTTTCCTAGAACAGTTCCCCTGTCCTCTCCTCTTGTGACCTTAGGTTTCATATCCTCTTGAAAGCCTTCCTTCACCACCACCACCCTGCCCAGGCTGGATCAGGACTTCCTCTAATGTGTTGCAATTATCCTTTATTTTTTCATTTAATGTGCAACTTTTTTGAGGGAAGGCCATGTCTGATTCATGATTGTAAACTAGCATCTAACACAGGGCTTAGCCCATGGTAAGGTCCTCATGACCTGTTTGCTGAGTAAATGAACATATGAATGATTGAAAAAGAGGGAATTGCTGAGGACATTACCAAGGTATCATGCCTGACTACCTTGAAGAAGTGGTAATATCAGAGTGCTCATTTACCTCTTCAATAATTCCACCTCAACCTTAAGGAGACACAGGGTCCTTTTCTTTCTCAGGACAAAAACAATAATGACCCAAGCTCTGAGATCCAATCTATCTTAACTGATTTAGTTTTCTTAACACTTAGTAGTCAACAGCTCTTCCAACCAACCAGGATAATAATGATCAAACTGTGCCTAACAAGACTAACACTAGTATTTATCAACTCCGTATTAGATAAATCATGTGAGAACAGAAAGCTATGCAGTCGTTCATTAAATGAATTTTTTTTTTTTTTTTTTTTTTGGTTGAGGGGCATTTAAAAGGAACCTTTTTTCTACTGGGAGAGGGAGAGGTAAGGAACCGGATGTCTTGATCCTGGGGAGAAGCAGCAACCTACTTTGTGTGTTGACTTTCTGTTTGTGAGATATATAGTCAGCATTTCTAATGAATCTGCTCGAAGCGGCTGGAATATTATGATTTATAGCACCTTCCCACTCTCTATCATAGCGTTTTATTAGATGGATGGGAAGCTAGTAGTAATGAGGTTAGGAATGAGAAAACATCCATCAAGCCCTGCTACATCTTCTCAGGAAAGACAACACACTATCTCATATGTCACAGGCAGTGATCTAGGTCACGATGATATAAAATGTGTGATTAAAACCAAGCATTTGACACTAGATAATAGGCATCTAGTTAAAAAATAGCTCTAGTGTTCCCGACTTTTAATTAAACCCAACTCGTAAATATGCACTGTGGTAAATATACTGCAGAATGGGGCTTGTTTATATTCCACCACATAACAATTACCTCCAGAATGGGTGCTTTATTTCACTACATAGTGTTATTAGTCAGGCGATGGACTGAAATACAAATGGTAAGCCAGTGATGTCAGACAGGCACGCCACTGCAGTGCCACCACTAGACTCCTGCTCTTCCCTCCCACCTGCCCTGGTTTTCCTGCCTTTCTCTCAACCTCCCCACTGGAGTTGTCAATCTAAAACAAAACACATTTAATCATTTCCAGCAATCTCTTACTGTACGTTTGATTGCATCAGTAATGACTGGAAGAGAGAAGATCTTTTAAATACATAACCTTGATTCCATAAGTCTGCCCTGGTAACAGGTTTATTCCTTGACAGGCGATTTGTTTATGAGAATTTTTTTTTAAAATACCAAGTTCAGGACTATAATTCTAGTATAGGATTGAATGGGGAGAAGTTAGGAAACAGGCTAATGGAACAGATTTTTTTTGTTTTTTGGGGTATTTGGAAATTTGGAGGATAGTAATATGGATCATGGACAGGGCGCTATCTAGGATTTAGATTTAACTCTGACATTAGTTATCCAACATTTAATTGCCTTTTAGCCATGCAGCTTTGGTGAGTGTTCACATTTGGAAAAAGAGATTAGATAAGACCTTAACCAAGATTTCTTCCCCTCTGGTGGTTTATGAATCTGTTAAATCAGTGCATCTCGAACTCAGGTGTCATACAAATCTCTGGATCTTGTTAAAATGAAGATTCTGACTCAACAGATGTAGGGTCTGTAATTCTGTATTTCTGATGAACTTCTAGTGAATGCTGATCCTACTGGTCTACAGATCATACTTTGAGTAGCAAGATGTTAAAATACAAGGATCACTTCTCATCATTGCAGGGTTTAAAGCTCTGGGTCTTTTTTTCTCTCTCTCACCCAGTATAATTGCTTACTATTTGTGTAGTATCTATAGGTAGAACACCTACCTTTTGGGGGGCAAAATATTGTTAGAATCGCTTTTTTTTTTTCTTTAAACCAGCAGTGTTAAGCCAAGAACATTTCTGAATATACATCTACCCTCATGGAGTTCAATCCAATTCAGTTAATATTTCTCCAGTGTCACAGTCTAATTAGTAACACATTCCTGTGACCAAACAGCTCCCTGTCAGTGTGATTCTTAATTCCTTTGGATCCCACATGTTCACATTTAAGTTCTTTTTTCTTTCTCTGATTTCAAAGGAGATGAGGAACAGCTGATCACCTGTGGAAGTAATTTATATTAAATTGGCATGGGCAAACCATGTGCCTCAGAGCTAGAAAATTTTGTTAACAAACAAGAAGCCAACCAGTCAAGCCTTTCCCCCAAAACGTGTCTGTGCAAAGCCAGGGAGCAAAAGGTTTCACACCCAGGACAATCAAGCAGTTAACCAGCAACAAACATCTGTGAATGGGCTGGTCTGAGTGCCTGTGTGCATGTGGCATAAGGAGTTTCCTCTTGCATGAGATTTAACTTATTATTTTATTTTTTCTTAATATGAAGATCAGATCTCTATTCTCTTTCCTGTATTTTCATTCAGTTTTCACGTGATTGCTGTAATTATGTGTCAGCTGTTACCAAGCACATTCTAATTACTCCGTTTATTGCTAGAACTGCTATTACTACATACTACTTTGTTCCTTAGTGAACTCTAAGGGGGAATTCCTTGTACATGTCACACTTTAGAGACAGTTATATTTTCCATGTTGTGTGATACTCAAAATCATTATTATTTTTAACAAATTCACAAAATTAATATGTGATTTTCAATTGAATTTTTTTTGAATAATGCAGCTCAGCATTTCCCATTTCTGAACATGTTATTGCTAAGAAAAATAACAATCTCATTATTTGATAGGAGAACATAAAAAGAAGATTTATGAATCAATATTTTGCTTCCAGCTCTTAAAGATAGCACCATGGTGTTTTAATTTTCAAATCACTAAACTCCTTCATTGATTTTTGTTTTTAACTGCATGAATTAGATAGGCTTTGTGATTCTAAACCCAGCTTCTCTATTGACTTATGTTATCTTAAGCAACTGGTCAGAGCTGAGCCTCCCTTTATCCATCTGTGAAAGAGTTTTAACAGAGCTATCTCTCAATGCCCTAATGATGTTGTGAATTTAACAGGCTGTTTGATATGTGAGACAGTGTCAGTATCCTCAAATCTTGGAAAAGCAAAGGCTATTAAATTTAACAAATTTTTATTGATTTTACATAATATATTCTAAGTTTCTCATTGAATATCAACTCTGTACCTATTCACTCAATGAAGATATAGAAATACAATCTACTTTAGCATCAATTTGTATACCCTTTGTAGATTCAGTTATTTCAGTTTTTATTCTTTTATTCTAATTCTAAAAATTTCAGTAAAATATTGCTCTTATCTCTTCTTCTCTTCACCCAAACATCCAAGAGATTGATCAGAGAAAAATAAACTGCATCTGGAAACTAGGAATAAGTATTTACAGAAAGATTTTTCATCCTGGAAGGAGTAAAACATAACATCCCGATGCAAAGGAAAAGAACACAATTTTAAAATATTGTCTAGAGAAGTAAACATGTTTTATACTTGCAATAAAATTTAAAGACCCGTAATATTAAAAGTTAAAGACAAGGGAGAATGACATATCGGCATGAAGAATTGGGAAGCAGAGGTAGGGAGAATTATATAGGATAGGGATCTAATTACCTTTCTTACTAAAAGGTAAGAAAATAAAGTATAAGACTAGAATTAATATTATCAGAAAGTAAACTCAGCAGTTTGGAGAACAAATATGAAAAGCTTAATTAGAATACAGAAGAACTGTGTCAAAAGGCAAAGTATCTATGGAGGTGGTTATACTTATGGAGATCAGAATGGGTATAACAGAAAGCATAATGCCTATAAAAGAGAAAAATGATTCTGACCAATAAAAGCTTGTACTGAAACAAAGGGACTCATTATAAATCAGAAAAATACATTCAATAAGAGATGCCTCTAGGCATAGCCTGAAGAAATGGTTAAATTTAAGTATAAAGACCTCCTGGAAGAATCTAACTAGAAATAGTAATGAGAAGGACTATCAGATGGGTTTCAGACTTTTCCTCTACAACAGGACAGGAGACCATGGAGTTAAAGTTTCTTGGGAAAAGGGTTCTAATCCAATAATTTCACACCAGTCAAACTGTTATTCATGGAGGAAACAAAAAAATTACCGAGAGTAGACATTTATGTTTCCTGGGGGGAAAGTTACCCAAATTTAGTAGTAAGCTGAGATGAGAGATGAACAGAGAACAAAGAACTTAAATATATGGAGATCACACTTTGAGGAAGGTCAGAAGTAAATTTCAAACCAAATTTACCACTAAATAAAATAAATTTACCATTAAAAAATAATTTGACATAAATAGATTAACAAATGATAATATGATTTACTGAAAGAGAAGATATAAAGTGTGGAAAAAATAGTCTAGAGGATCAATTATAAAAATTAAAACAGAAAATTGTTGGAAAGAAGTTAAAAATAATTTTCTTATTTTTTCACATAAGGAATTCAATGGGTACTGATAACTAGACAATAATAATGTTCAACTATGCTTAGAAAAAACTTTAGCTTGTAAAAAGATAACTTTTAAGTTAAAGAGAAAAGATTCTTAGATGTCAAAAAAAGAACAGAAAGAGTAAAACAAAAGGCATTGATTACTTGAGAAAATAGATGAAATGAGGTAAAATGTCACTAATAAGAAATAACTGGAATTGAAAACCAGTTCTATACTTTGTATAAAAACTTCACCTAGAATGAAATTATAGGGAATAATTAACACTAATGGCCATGTAAAGTTAATAGGCAAATGCAAAAGAATAAAGTATTTGGCATTAAATTAATATTAGTGTGGATTTCAAGGCATTATTTCATTAAATGAGTAAAAATGCAAGGTAAATAACCATTAAATCGTATTTACTTTACATTGAAAAACTGTTATGATCTGCAATGAAGTATGGATGTCATGAACTTTATTTGATGAATAATATATACCTTAAAATGTGAATAAAAAGTATTAGAAATACAAATAGATGATGACATAATTATGATAGTACCATAAATGTTACCATATTGCCTTTAGTTCTTGATAGATGATGTAGGAAAAATCCAACTAAGAATATACAAGGCGAATAATAAAACAATAATATTGATTTAATAAAACATATCTAACTCAACAACTTAGACAAATAAAATATATTTTCTTTTGCATTGACCTAAACATTTCTACAAAGTTGATCATATGTTCTACAGCACCGTCTCCAGAAATTTCCCAAATTATAAATTTTACAAGACTGAATGACCTGGCCAAAGTGCAATAAGAAGTAATAACATTAATAGTAAAGAATGCAAACAAACAAAAAGTTAAGAGACTTTCTTAAATAAGTTATGGTCAAGAATAACATGAAGTTATTTACACTTTAGAAAATAATAATAATGAATAGTTTATATAATGTTCCTGATAAATCAAAAATTGTAATCTGGAAGTAAATTATTTATCTAAATTACTCCATTACTAAACAAATAATGATCATGAATTTTAAAATTTAATGCATGAAGTAAAGGGAAACAAAACTGTAGCAGAAACGATTACTAAAATAAATTTAAGAATTAACATCTGTAAAAGAAAAAAAAAAAAGAAATCAAGCAGTGATTCTTTTAAGAAAAATTATTGACAGCTCCTAACTAGCAAGCAGGATGAATACAAATGAGGGGGAAAAAACCAATACACACAGCTTGCAATTGATAACTTCCTTAGACCAGTTTTCATTTGGATTTTATAATGCTCCATTACACTAAATTCCCTTGTAGCTCTCCAGTCCTCCCTTTGTTTCTATTGAAATTTGCTTTTCCTTTGTGAATTCCAAATATTGGAGCTGTCCACAGTGTATCCTTAGCTCTCTTCTCCTGAGGCTTTGAATTGTTGTTCAGTCCTTATATCCTGCTTGACTCTTTGCCACCACATGAAATGCAGCACATCAGGCTTCCCTGTCCTTCACTATCTAATGGAGTTGGCTCAAAATCATGTCCATTGAGTTGGTGATGCCATCCAACAATCTTGTCCTCTGTCATCCCCTTCTCCTCCCACCTTCAGTCTTTCCCAGGATCATGGTCTTTTCCAGTGAGTCAGTTCTTTGCTTCAGCTGGCCAAAGTATTGAAGCTTCAGCTTCAGCATCAGTCTTTCCAATGAATAGTCCAGATGGATTTCCTTTAGGATTGACTGTTTGATCTCCTTGCAGTTCAAGGGACTCTCAACAGTCTTCTCCAGCACCACAATTCAAAAGCATTAATTCTTCGGCACTCACCCTTCTTTGTGGTCCAACTCTCACATCTGAACATGACAACTGCAAAAACCATAGCTTTGACTCTACGGACCTTTTTCGGTAAAGTAACACCACTGCTATTTAATACAGTGTCTAGGTTTGTCGTAGCTTTTCTTCCAAAGAGCAAGCATCTTTTAATTTCATGGCTGTAGGTCACTGTCTGAAGGGATTTTGGAGCCCAAGAAAATAAAATCTGTCACTGTTTCCACATTTTCCTCATCTATTTGTCATGAACTGATGGAACCAGATGCCACGACTTTAGTTTTTTGCATGTTGAGTTTTAAGGCATATTTTTCACTCTTCTCTTTCACCCTCATCAGAAGGCTCTTTAATTCTTCTTTGATTTCTGCCATTAGAGTGGTATCATCTGAATATCTGAGTTTGTTGATATTTCTCCCAGCAATCTTGATTCTAGTTTGTGAGTCATCCTGCCCAGAATTTCACATGATGTACTCTGTATAAAAGTTAAATAAGTAGGTTGACAATGCACAGCCTTGACATATTCCTTTCCCTACTTTGAACCAGTCCATCATTCCATGTCCATTTCTAACTGTTGCTTCTGGTCCTGCATACAGGTTTCTCAGGAGGCAGGTTAGTTGCTCAATCATGTCTGACTCTTTGTAACCCCATGACTGTAGCCCACCAGACTCCTTATCCATGGAGTTTCCTCAAGAATACTGGAGTGGGTTGCAATTCCCTTCTCCAAGGGATCTTCCTGGCCCAGGGATTAAACCTGAGCCTCTTTCATGCATGCGCTCCTGCTTTATAGCCTGATTCTTTACCACCTGAGCCATCAATAAAGCCATCTCTTGAAGAATTTTCCACAGTTTGTTGTGATCCAAGGCTTTATTGTAGTCAATGAAGCAGATGTAGACTTATTTTTGGAATTCCTTTGCTTTTTCTATGATCCATTTGATGTTGGTAATTTGATTTCTGGTTCCTCTGCCTTTTCTAAATCCAGCTTGTACATCTGGAATTTCTTGGTTCATGTACTACTGACACCTGGCTTAAAGGATTTTGAGCATTTCCTTGCTAATGTGTGAAATGAGTATAATTATACCATAGTTTGAACATCCTTTGGGATTGGAATAAAAACTGATCTTTTCCAGTCCTGTGGCTACTGGTGGGTTTTACAAATTTGTTGACATATTGAGTGCAGCACGTTCATAGCATCATCTTTTAGTATTCAATTTAGCTCAGGTGGAATTCTATCACCTCCACTAGCTTTGCTTGTAATAATACTTCCTAAGACCCACTTAGCTTCACACTCCAGGATATCTGGCTCTTGGTGAGTGATCACACCATCATGGTTATCCAGGTCATTTAAAAGAGTCCTATTTATTCCCCTTCTGTATTATATAACCCAATGCATTCTCTTCACTCCTCAGCCCCACTCTGGTCCAAGCTGTAAATCTTTCTCACCTGGATTATTCTAACAGCCTTTTTACTAGCTTCAATTTCACATGTGCCTCCTCTACTACTATTTTCTGCACAACAGTGACAGAGAGTCATCTTTTTAATATAGACATATTCTGTTTTTTAAAAAAATGTTTATTTAGCTGAATTGATCTTAGTTTCAGCATACAAGATCTTCATTTTCTCAGGCAAATCTTCCATTGTGGTGCATGGACTCTCTAGTTGTGGCACACTGACTCAGTGGTTGTGGTGCAAAGACTTAGTTGCTCCCCAGTGTATGGGATCACCTGCACTGCACATCACCTGCACTGGGGAGCACATCAGTGCACATCACCTGCACTGCAAAGCAGATTCTTAATCACTAGAACACCAGGGAAGTCCAAAAAAAACACATATTCAAAATTCTTTGATAAATGATAGTGCAAATAAAATAATACCTAGTCTGCACAAAAATCTGTGCAATAACATTTATACTAGCTTTATTAATAATTGCCAAAACTTGGGAGCAACTAAGATGTCTTTCAAGAGATAAATGGATAAACAAGTTGTGGTATATTCAGATAACAGAAGTGATAAAAAGAATAAACTGCCAAACCACAGAAAGACATGGAAGAATCTTCAATGCATTTTGCTAAGTTAAAGAATCCAGTCTAAAAGGCTACATATGGAATGACATTCTGGAAAAGGAAAACTATGGAAGCAGTAAAAAATCAGTGGTTGCCAGGGCCTCGGGGGGGGGGGGGGGG
>SJYV01051819.1:223553-238995 GCA_006410875.1 Neotragus pygmaeus
AGAAGGGGGAGAAGAAAAAAAGGGGGGGGGGGGGGGGGGGGGGGGGGGGGGGGGGAGGAATGGATAGATGGAGTACAGGAGATTTTTAGAGTGGTGAAATTGTCCTTTATGATACTGTAATGGTAGAGTCATGACATTACACATTTTTTAAAAGCTACAGAATGTAAAGCACAAAGACTGAACCCTAATGTAAACTGTGGAAGGCAGCTATGGTCACCACTGTTTCACTGACACCCTGATGTGAGGTATGGATATTAATAACAATGTATCATAATTTATTCTTAATTGCCAAAACTTTTATCAATTGTGGAAATTTACTGTACTAATTTAAGATGTTAATAATAGGAGAAACTGATTGGGGTATGGTGTGAGGTGACACAGTGCGGGAGTGAATGAGGGTGGGAGGAAAGGGGTTATATAGGAGCTTTCTGTACTTTCTGCTCAATTTTTACAGAAACTAAACACTGCTAATAGTAAAATCTAGAAATTCAAACAAATTATTTAAACTGGTTACAATGATCCACAAAGATCCAAATAGTCAGAGCTATGGTTTTCCCAGTAATGATGTACAGATCTACAGTGATTGAGAGTTGAACCATAAGGAAGACTGAACACCACAGAATTGATGCGTTTGAATTGTGGTGCTGGAGAAGACTCTTGAGAATCCCTTGGACAGCAAGGAGGTCAAACCAGTCAGTTCTAAAAGAAATAAACTCTAAATATTCATTTAAAGGACTGATGCTGAAACTCCAATACTTTGGCCACCTACTGCAAAGAGCTGACCCATTGGAAAAGACCCTGATGCTGGGAAAGAGAAGGATTGAAGGCAAAAGGAGGAGGGGGCAACAGAGACATAGATGGTTAGATAGAATCACCAACTCAATGGACATGAATTTGAGCAAACTCTGGGAGATAGTGAAGGACAGGGAAGCCTGGCATGCTGCAGTTTATGGGGTCTCAAAGAGCCAGACACAACTTAAAGACTCAACAACAACAATATGATCCACAAAATGCTTATTACAGAGTACCCCATTCTTGGATATGGATTATTAAATTGTTCTCTACTTTACATAAAGAACTTCAAAAAATTGATTATAATTTCCCCTTTTGATTGGATCCCCAGCACCTAATCTCCTTAACAGAAATTGCCCAAAAGCCACTGAATGACCTACATTACCTGTTTATTTTTCCAGAAACTTCTCAGGGATCTCTCCTGTTTCAGCCACCTTGTACTTCTTTCTTCCTTTCCTTCAGAGCTGGTTCTTCCTAATCTTCCTGGTCTGGATAAATGTCACCTCATAGTGAGCTGTTCCCATACTACTCTCTTAACCCTGTAGCTCTACTCCTAGTTTTTGTTACCTTCATAGCATTTATGGTGGTTTAGTTGCTAAGTCATGTACAACTCTTGCAACCAGGCTACAATCCATGGAATTCTCCAGGCAAGAATACTGGAGTGGGTTGCCATTTCCTTCTTCAGGGGATCTTCTCAACCCAGGAATAGAACCCAGGTCTCCTGCATTGCAGGCAGATTCTTTACCAACTGAGCTACAAGGGAAGCCTAACAATTTGTAATTACTTGTTTGCTTACTTGTTTACCATTGTTCTTGTCCACTTGGCTATGTAATCCTGAAGAGCCTGAAACCAGTTATGTTTTGTTCATTAGTAATTACTTAGTGCTTTGAGCAGGGTCAGGCACAAAGCCAGTGGTCAGTAATGGGGCAATTGGTAGAAACAATGGTTCTAAGATCAGAAATGGAAAGAATGTCATAAACACATTTTTATTCTAATTAATATTACAAATTTAATAAAATGAACAGTTTACTAGAAAAAAAGTGAATTTCTAAAAATAATTCAAGCAGGAATAGAAAATCTGAATACTTATGGAATAAATTGAGACAATTATTAAAGCACTAACTCTGTGGAGGATACAAGGCTAAGAATATTTTAAGGGTGATTTTCTCTAAACCTTTAAGAAAAAAGCAATTCCTATGTTATTTTAAACTGCTATTGAACTTAGAGAAAGATTAATTTATCCCTTATTAACTTTTTGAATCACAAAATATAGCCAGTTCACATAAGAATAAAGATTTTTAAATCCTAAATAAAATTAATGATAGCTCATATACAGACTGTATTAAAATAATATGCTATGAACATTTTATTAAGTCTAGAAAAAGATGGATTGATCCCCAGTTCATTTTATGAATTACAGAAATAGCTCGCTCACTTAAGAATAGAAATTCAAAAAACCCTAAATAAATAATAGCAACTCAAATACATTATTTTATTAAAACATGAATGTGTTGGCTTTGTCACAAATGTGCAAAATATTTTTAAAGTAGAAAATCTATTAAAACAATTTATAATATCAAGAGATCAAAGAAAATGAAAAAATTATGTGATCATCTCAATTGATGCTAAAAAGACATTTAAGAAATTCAGCTTCAAGGGATGAAGAAAGGTTTTGCAATGTAGGATATATATTCAGTGTGATAAGAACTATTCTAAAATCTGAAGCAAATATTTGCATTTAATGTCAAAAATTAAGAAACTGTAGAGTGATATTTGATGGTGAATTTTACCCCTGTAAGTCTTAATTTCCATATCTGTAATATAATTTCTTTTATGGGGTTTTTATTGTTTTTATATATTATTTATAAATAAATTTACCCAATACTTGTTGGAGAGTAATAGAAATTAATTTTGTGTGTATTTCCTCTTCATTCTGAAAACATTAGGCTTAGTTTCATTTTGAATGGTGAATACATAGCAGTCTAGGCAATTTACAAAGAAAGGACTGCAGCAAGACAGGGCAGAAAAAAGTGTGATATTTATGATTTTTTGTTATGAGAGCTCAGAGGGCAAGCTAAGGAAGATAGGTCTTGGATCTAGAGTTTCAGATTCCCAAACCTCAACATTGAATGGCTTTATAGTAAATCCATCGCCTTGGAAAACTAGATGCCAGTGGACTAGAAGAAAAAGCTGCCATGAGGGTTATTCTTAAAGAGTCCAGAGAACTACATCTCTTTGCTTCACCTGGCTCAACTATACCTAGCGCATGTCATGAGCCCTCATCTTGCTAGATTTTCTGAGAATCAAAGTCATTTGCCTGTGCCTTGAGATATGGTTTGAGGTAATTTTATATCATTTTGATCTTTAAGATCATACTCCAATTGAGTCAGATTTCTAGGGAAGTTGTTTTTGTGGTACATCCCAGAATGCTGGTAAACCCTAAGAGGACTAGTGGGTACCGTATCAAGATAGAGTAGATTCTGTTTTAAGATGTCTCAATTTGAGGCTAGCCTAGGGCATGTTGAACTGCGAATGATAGAGTGTTGACAGCTCTGTGATAAATACTATATGCCTATTTATAGTATCAATGGAATCTAGCATTATCATTATTAATNATTCATGGGGTCGCAAAGAGTCAGACACGACTGAGCGACTGAATTGAACTGAACTGAGGCATGTAAAGATCTCAGTGTGCAAAGATCTAGGCACCAGCAGACTTGGCTTGACTGCACAGCCCTGCCCCTGGCACCATGCAGCCTCTCAGATCACCACGAGCCCGCACCGGGCACTCGCTCTGTGCCAGGCAGTGTGCGTCATACGCAGTGCACAGGTAGGCAGGCTCGGAACCTCACACTGAATGGAATCTGTCCTCCATGGAACAGGAGTCCAAGACCCAGGTGGCCCACAGGCTAGGACCAGGATCAGGAGGACAGGCCAGGGTGGGGAGGGAGGTTTGGGGGCCTGAATTCTCTTAGCCAGTCAGCCGCAGAATAGGAAGGAGACCCCAGGTCTCTGGATTCCCTGACAGGGAGCTGCCAGATGGATGCTTGAACACAGAGGCCTTTCATGAATCTGCGGCTCTGGTTTCCCTTCTCCCCAGTGGAGTATTTTCCAGAGTCCCACTTCTGCTATGAAACGGCAATAATATCATTGATCGTGGAGTAATTAGATATAGCAGACAGATACAGGAGAGGAGGCAGATCGGAGATGCCCATCAGACAGACAGCAGGTGCCCCGGGGAAGGGTGGGGTGTTTCTACTTCCTTTCACGCTGGAATGTGTTCTAACAAGCAGGCGTTATTTTCCCCGTTTAAACATATATTTACATTTTTTAGATGTTCAAATATTTTGGAGTGTTTCCTGACTGAGCATCTTTTCTACCACGCGCAGTATCCATGCTGCTCCCAGAAGGGAGAGCCCCCCTCCAAAAGGCATCATTCAGCTGGGCATACAAGACATCCAGAAGAAAACTAGGGCAGGAGAGAAGAGCTCTGAATCGCCCTTACGTTGTACTCGAAAAGCTTCCAAAAGTGAAACTCCAGGTCAAAAGCCTGCCTGAGAAGTACCCAGCACGGCTGACTGTATGTCAGCCTGGCCCAGCAGAGGTCAATCAGTCCATCCTTGTGAGGGGAAGAGCCCTAGGCCTGGAACGGGAAAACCAGGCAGAGTCCCTGGGCGGTCTTGGGGATGTGACTTAGACTGTAGGCTACCAGGCTCCTCCATCCATGGGATTCATCAGACAAGAATACTGGAGTGGGTTGCCATTTCCTTCTCCAGGGAATCTTCCGGACGCAGGGATCGAACCTGGGGTCTCCCACATTGCAGGCAGACACTCTACCCTCTGAGCCATCAGAGACACCTTCTAGGTCCTAGGTGATCTCATTTGCAAAATGGGGATGATATGTGCATACCCGAGAAGACTGCAAGGGATGGCAACAATCTCCAGCAGGCAGGCAAGGAATGTTCACTGGTGGGACACCGCATAGCCCAAGGTCCACACCTCAAAGCAGGTGATTCGGGTCACCTCTCCTTCCCACTTCCATAACCCCAGAGCTTAGCTCCCTGAGCCAAACTAGCTGCCCTGCGCCCTTGGCCTGCGTGGTGGAAGCCGGCTAGACGTCAGGAAGAATGCAACTGGTTCAACAAAGCCCCTATTCTCTGTTTAATCGAGTTACCTGCAGAGAATGGGGGGTCCTGGGTGGGTGTTCAGGCAATGCTGAACAGGCCCTAGGTTCACAGGGCCCTGGGTCGGCCCCCCTCAGCCTCAGCTCCCCCAGGCTAGGGTCTCCTTCCTCCCTCCATTCCTGAGGTTCTGAGATGAGAGGCCTGCTGGAAGGGCTCACGGCCAAACGCACGGCATGGACACTAAGAGCTCATTCATCCGATTCTCCCGCCTGGTTTCCCTGTGGCCCTGTACCCTCTGCTCCAACCGGCACCAAACGGAGAGTTCATTCTCAAATGTGAGTGAGAAGGGAAAGAGTTAATCGCTCAGTAGTGCTCGACTCTTTTTGCGGCCCCCTGGATTGTAGCCCACCAGGCTCCTCTGTCCATGGGGCTTCTCCAGGCAAGAATACTGGAGTGGGTGGCCATTTCCCTCTCCAGGGCATCTTCCCAACCCAGGGATTGAACCCAGGTCTCCAGCATTGCAGGCAGATTCTTCACCATCAGAGGCACCAGGGAAGCCCCAACCTGCTTTCAGATAACACCTGCCAGACAGCTCCTGCTTCAACCCTCCAGTGACTGCCCATCTCCTGCAGGCTTAAGTGCCACCTTGAGTGGTCTCCTGGAACAAGGTGAGCTGTAAATGAATTCATAGAGGATAAAACGTTCAAAACTCCTGCACCAGGGTCCTTCCCCTGTGGACTCAGTGCTCAGGCACGCAGAGCAGCCTGCAGCTCCTTGAGCCCCATCCTTTGCTACCTTTGCACACCTGCTCCCCCTGCGTGGAGCATCTCCCAGACCTCGTGCCTGGCACATGCATTCAATTAGAGAAGTAANTTTTCTGAATGTTGAGCTTTAAGCCAACTTTTTCACTCTCCTCTTTTACTTTCATCAAGAGGCTTTTTTAGTTACTCTTCACTTTCTGCCATAAGGGTAGTGTCATCTGCATATCTGAGGTTATTGATATTTCTCATATTGATATTTCATATGGAGATCAGTGAAGAAATAACTCCAGAAAGAATGAAGGGATGGAGCTAAAGCAAAAACGATACCCAGTTGTGGATTGGACTGGTGATAGAAGTAAGGTTCAATGCTGTAAAGGACAATATCGCATAAGAACCTGGAATGTTTGGTCCATGAATCAAGGCAAATTGCAAGTGGTCAAACAGGAGATAGCAAGAGTGAATGTCAACATTCTAGGAATCAGCGAACTAAAATGGACTGGAATGGACTACTTAAATAGCTATGTTTAATTGAACTGGCTGTGGGTAATGACATATGCTTCTTGACAATTTTTACACTGAGTTTTTCTTAATTGTAAGTTATATGTCATCTTTCACCATCAGCACAGGCAGGCAGATGGGAGATTAGTAGGGCAGTACATGAAAATTTGTTGTTGTTGTCAGTTTAGCTATTATATATAGCTTGGACCTTTGTCAGCAAAGTGATGGCTCTGCTTTTTAATGCATTGTCTAGGTTTGCCATAGTTTTTCTTCCAAGAAGCAAGTGTCTTTTAATTTCATGGCTGCAGTCACCATCCCCAGTGATTTTAGAGACCATAAAATATGTCATTGTTTCCACTTTTTCTCAATCTACTTACCATGAAGTTATGGGACCAGATGCCATGATCTTAGTTTTCTGAATATTAAGTTTTAAGCCAGCCTTTTCACTCTCCTCTTTCACCCTTATCAAGAGGCTCTTTAGTTCCTCTTCACTTTCTGCCATTAGAGTGATATCATCTGCATATCTGAGGTTCTTGATATTTCTCCTGGCAATCTTGATTCCAGCTTGTGAGTCATCCAGCCTGGCATTTCACATAATATACTCTGCATATAAATTAAACGAGCAGAGTGACAGTATACAGCCTTGATGTACTCCTTTCCCTATTTTGAATCAGTCTGTTGTTCCATGTCCAATTCTATCTCTTGCTTCTTGATCTGCATACAAGTTTCTCAGGAGACAGGTAAGGCGGTCTGGTATCCCCATCTCTTTGAGAATTTTTCATAGTTTGTTTGCACCACATAGCTAAAGGCTTTATGGTAGTCAATGAGGCAGAAGTAGATGTTTTTTCTGGAATTCCCTTGCTTTTTCTATGATCCAATGGATGTTGGAAATTTGATCTGTGGTTCCTCTGCCTTTTCTAAATTCTAAACCTTTCTAAAGCCAGTACATCTGAATGTTTTCAGCTCACATATTATTGAAACCTAGTCTGAAGGGTTTTGAATATTATCTTGCTAGCATGTGAAATCGGAGAAGGCGATGGCACCCCACTCCAATACTCTTGCCTGGAAAATCCCATGGATGGAGGAGCCTGGTAGGCTGCAGTCCATGGGGTTGCAAAGAGTCAGACATGACCAAGTGACTTCCCTTTCACTTTTCACTTTCATGCATTGGAGAAGGAAATGGCAGCCCACTCCATTGTTCTTGCCTAGAGAATCCCAGGGACGGGGGAGTCTCGTGGGCTGCCATCTGTGGGGTTGCACAGAGTCGGACACGACTGAAGCGACTCAGCAGCAGCAGCAGCAGCAGCAGCATGTGAAATGAATGCAATTGTATGGCAGTTTGAACATTCTTTGGCATTGCCTTTCTTTGGGCTTGGAATGAAAACTGACCTTTTATAGTCCTGGGACTACTGCTAAATTTTCCAAATTTGCTGACATATTGAGTGCATCATTTTCACATAATCATCTTTTAGGATTTGAAATAACTCATCTTGAATTCCATCACCTCCTCTGGCTTTGTTCATAGTAATGCTTCTTATGGCTCACTTGACTTCATACTCCAGGAAGTCTGGCTCTAGGTGAGTAACCACACCATCATGTCCTGCCAACCAAAGCAAGACCCAGTTTTCACCACAGCCAGTCCCTCCCATTAGGAAACTTGCACCACCCTCTTATCCTTATGCATCAGAGAGCATTCAGAAGAAGAAAGAACCACAATGCCATGGCAGCCAGTATGAAAAAAAACCACAATCATAGAAAGCTAACTAAAATGATCATTGAGCCTTACGTAACTCAATGAAACTATGAGCCATGCAGGTGCACGGCCACCCAAGATGTACAAGACACGGTGGAAAGAACTGGTAAAACGTGGCCCACTGGAAAAGGGAATGGCAAACTACTCCAATTTCTTGCCTAGAGAACCCCGTAAACAGAATGAAAAGGCAAAAAGGTATGATACTGTAAGCTGAGCCCCCATGTTGGTAGGTGTCCAATACGCCACTGGGGAGAGTGGAGAAAATATCTCCAGAAAGAATGAAGAGGATGGGCCAAAGTGGTAACAATACTCGGTTGTGGATGTGTCTTGTAATGAAAGTAAATTCTGAAGCTGTAAAGAACAACATTGACTAGGAACCTGGAGTATTAGGTCCATGAATCAAGGTAAATTCGACCTGGAAAACAGGAGATGGCAAGAGTGAATATCAACATCTTAGCAATCAGTAACTGAGAAGGCAATGGCACCTCACTCCAGTACTCTTGCCTGGAAAATCCTGTGGACGGAGGAGCCTGGAAGGCTGCGGTCCGTGGGGTCGCTGAGGGTCAGACATGACTGAGCGACTTCACTTTCACTTTTCATTTTCACGCATTGGAGAAGGAAATGGCAACCCACTCCTTGGGGTGTTCTTGCCTAGAGAATCCCAGGGAGGGGGGAGCCTGGTGGGCTGCCATCTATGGGGTCACACAGAGTCGGACACGACTGAAGTGACTTAGCAGCAGCAGCAGCAGCAGCAATCAGTAGACCAAATGAACAAGAATGGGTGAATTTGATTCAGATGATCATTGAATTACTATTACTGTGGGCAAGAATCCCTTAGAAGAAATGGAGTAGCCCTCATAGTCAATAAAATAGTTCAAAATGCAGTGCTTGGGTGCAACATCAATAACAACAAATTGATCTCAGTTCCTTTCCAAGGCAAATCATTCAGCATCAAAGTAATCCAAGTCTATCTCACAACCACTAATGCCAAAGAAGCTCAAGTTGAACAGTTTATGAAGACCTCCAAGACCTTCTAGTATTAACATCAAAAAAAGATATCCTTTTCATCACAGGGGATGGGTACAATAAAGGACAGAGCTGGCAAGGACCTAACAGAAGCAGAGGAGATAAGAGATGGCAAGAATACATAGAACTACTATACAAAAAGGGTCCATGAAAATACTGGCCCATAAAAAAACTTGACAATAGGCTGTATTTCAGAACACTTCATTCAGGCCTTATGTCAGTGTAGATATTAGAAGGCTTGGGAGAGTTTGCAGTCTTTAGCCTGGTTAAATTGTTATTTTAACCCTTCCTTTCCCTGAGTACCATTTATGGATAGTTTAGTTCATTCGTTTGTTTTTCATGTTGTTTTCCTAAAGTGAAAGTGAAGTGAAAGTGAAGTCGCTCAGTCGTCTCTGACTCTCTCAGGCTCCTCTGTTCATGGGGTTCTCCAGGCAAGAATTCTGGAGTGGGTTGCCCTTTCTTTCTCCAGGGGATCTTCCTGACCCAGGGATCAAACCCAGGTCTCCCGCATTGGAGACAGACGCTTTAACCTCTGAGCCACTAGGGAAGCCCCTGTTTTCCTAAAGATGTCCCACTTTACGGAAAAGGAAACCATACAAAATGATACAAAACACAACATAATGCAACAATAACAAAAACCAATGTGTAATCCTTTGCCATAGTTTGGAATTGTGGTTTATTAATTATTTTTTAATCTCAGAAAAAACCTTAACTCTTTTGCTTAGATATAGAGTTCTGTAAAAGCCCTAGGCTTTCTGTGAGCAGGCTTTTTCTTTTATAAAGGAATGGAGATTACAGGGGAAAAAAAACAGCTGGAGAAATCCTTTTAAGTAATTTGCATATGAATAATCCCCAGGGATGTTATTTAGGCAAAAGAGTATAACAATTTCTGCAAAATGGAAGTGATGCTAAACAGGGAAAAATAATTGTATAGATTGTGTGTGAGAAAAAGTAAACTAGGAAAGGAAAGATGAAGAGTCTGATTCTTTTATAAATGTTATGTACTTGGATAGTAAACACATCAGTAGCAATTCTGTTTTGTTTTTCTTCAGCCATGCATGGTGCTTTTTTGGATGCATAGTGTTTCTTGATGCTGTCAGTCCCAGTTCAGATCTCCATATCCCAGATTGCTTGTCTTACATTGGCTATGTATTAAAATTGCCTTATGTCATACTCTCCATGCAATCTAGAGAAAGATTTTTCATTGTGGAACAAACTTGAAAAAACAAAATATTTCTATGAAAAGCAATTTGCTTTGCTAGGCTTTGCTTGTATTCCCAGTACAATTACTACAGATTATATGAGTTTGAAAATGAGCTTTCTTCCTTGCAATCCACTTCTACTTCTGTTTGATTCTCTCGTGAAGTCATAATCCTCTGACATAAGCCTGTTACCATGGAGATTAATGTGATGTTACAAATTTGCTATTATTTATGACTTCATTGTAAGATGGATCCAAAGAGAAATTAATCTCTGATTTCTTCACCAAATATTTGGAGAGCCATATGAGAACAGCTTGCACCTCTTAATTGGGAAATGGAAGTGTTTTCACTGGTAACAAATACAAATATCCAAGGAATAATAATTTTTAAGAATATTAAAATAAACATGTTAAAGGAAAGCTGAAATGTGAAATGGTAGGATAAATATATATGTTCCATTTTTACATAATATCTTCTGAGAGCTACAAGATAAGTTCCACCTTGAGAAGTGCAGCTGTATCATTCTCTGAACAAGTTCCTCCTTGGTACTGCATGTTTACTTTCTTAGCAAAAGAAAGCCAAACAGTGAGCCCTCTTGGTGCATAAGCCCCTCAACCATTGAGATATTGAATTCTGATCTTTAATAAACCAACATTGATTTACTTCACTGCTTCTGTTTGCTTAGTTAAGCTCCATTGGCATAGGAAAAGGCACACATAATTTAATTAAATTACTTTTTTTTCATTTGATTCTTTATTAGTGCATAAAGTAGGCTTTAAGCATTTGGAATTTATTTTTACCAGTAAAATATCTTTCATCTCTCTTGGAGGCAAAGTTTGAAAATTCAGTTAATTTCACCCCTCACTCTCAATACTTACAAAGGTAAAATATAACCAAAGATCTTATTTTTGAATGTCGGATTTACCCATTTTTTCTTGACGTAAGTGTTGACTCTTGAAGAATCAGTGTAATGTCTAAACAGGGCTGAGCTTTGAGATTTCCAGATTTCAGATGCCAATAAGCAACTTGATATCTAACATTTTTAGTTAGGCAACATTTTGTTTTGTTAGAACTGAATTTTTCCTGATCATCTAGGTTAGCCATTTAATAGATCAAAACAACATACTTGGAATGGTGAAGTCATCTGTCAAAGCTCAGGAAGCTGATTGGTTGACAGTTTAGGGTTATACTCAGATATCTTGAGAATTTAATTCCACAGTATCAATGTTATTTTTCTCTTGAATTTACTTCAAATTAGAGAGTTAAAACTTGTTTTTCCTAAATATAAAGGTTATTTAAACATATTTTTCATATCTAATTTTTGTTAGTTTTCTTTTTAAGACACTGGATATTTAGTTTCCAAATGAAGGTCCTAGTTATTTCTGTGGGAAGGAAGTCAGTGAATTATTTTAGAGTGTGAGTGGGATGCATGAAATAGCTTGTGATGTTGCACTTTGGGAGGCCTAGAAGCACATAGATTTGCCAACTTTATTGGAGAATGACAAGGTCAAAAAGCTGTGAATTCTGTTTTTCTGCACAATACACTTGTTTCATATGACTCCCTAGTGCAGGGTTAAAAAAATATAGTAGTATTACTTAGCTTTATGAAATTAGTCTAACCAACTGTTACAAATTTTTATGTATAGAATTCTTCTGAATTATACTGTTCTAGAGGTATTTCTCAATTAATGGAAGATATCTTTTTCTTATCTCCCAACATTTGAAGAGTAGGGAAGGGTTTTTCTCTCTATCGCTTGATGCAGGCAAGGAGGCATTTTTCCGTTAGCTGGATGGCAGCCACCTCCTCACTGGAGAACTAAGCTTGAGTGGATAGAAGAACATATAGACAGAGTGAAGAGATGCAGTCTGCCTGGGATCCTGATGAATATATTGACACGCTAAGTTAAACAGTCCTAGAACCTGAACTACTTTTGGACATAATTTTATATGAGATAATAAATAACCTTAATACAGTACTGGCCAATTTAGTTGCCTCCCAGATCTGCCCACTTGCATTGCCTTCTAGCACTCAACCATTGCCCTGATTCCTGGACAGAGTGAGGACAAGACTCTGGTGAAGCTTCTATTATATCCTTCATGTCTGGAGCCTCAGTTAAGAAGGTAATCCCACTGGACCCACTGAAGCTCTGGCATTCCTCCCTAGTAGCTGCTCAGAGTGGCAATGAGAGGGTGTTAGACAAGAAATGAGAAGGAGTTGGCAGATAGATTGCTGGCTCATCCCCACCCTATGGGCTACTTAGAGATTTAGTGGTTCCGTGTAGCTGACATCCTACATGATTAAGCAATCAGTTACATTTTTCATAAGGCTGTGGCCAGCTGCATTATGTATCACTTCATAGTGTTTTTCCCATTCAGTGTCCATTCCACTTCCCCTTGCTCTTGCTTCCCTGGGATTATAATCCCTAATCTCAGTGAAAGGTTAAACTGACAAATTACCTCTTAGATTCTATTTTCTAGGAAACTCAGATCTGAAGATTTCCTTAGAATCCTGTAGAGAGGCCCTAGAAGGCAGACTCTCAGCATGGATTACCTGTCTAACAGGGGGCAATAGAGGCCAGATTGCTGCTGGTGTGGGAATTGTGATAATCTCTGGCACGCATGGCCTCACAACTGCAAAAGTTTCCATAGTGGTAAATTAAGATGAGGTAGAAAGGCAAGTCATTGGAAATGATACAACTACTGTGCTTGATTGGGAAGGCAGAAAATAATGTAAGATTTATGGTATGAGGTGACTATTTTTGATGGCACTGAGGGGACCTGCTAAAAGACAGTGGTATATTTGGGTCTTAATTATTTATATAAGGTATCCTGAGAATGCCAGAGGACTTCCATAGCAATTCTAAAGAAGACTAGTTTAAAAAGAAACAAAATAAAATGAAAACCAGGCTTAGCACCTAATTATAAATGTGACAGACAACTGCAAAGGAAGCAAAGTAAAGATTTGCCCTATGTCCTATGTCAAAGTCAGGGCTATGATAAGGAAAGNCTCTATACATGACTACTGGAAAAACCATAGCCTTGATGAGATGGATTTTTGTTGGTAAAGTAATGTCTCTGCTTTTTAATATGCCTTCTAGGTTGGTTTATTTTATATTTAAGGTTGTTTATATTTAAAATTGTTTTATTTTTTATCTAAGACAGGGTTTAAATAAGATTTTCTTCCATAGATAGCCAGTTGTTTTAGTTACATTTATTGAGAAGTTCCTCCTTTACCCTAATTGTTTACAAAACTAGTTCTTTTCATGGGATATCTGTTCTTTTCCCCTGGTCTGTTATTAATTTTGCACTAATTACAAATATTTAAGTTTTTTGTATGTCTGTTAATCCCATATCCCCAATTTATTCCTCCCCCAGTTACCCTTTGTCAATGATGTTTGTTTTCTATGTCTGGGAATCAGTTTCTATTTTGCTATATAATAGTTGTCTTTCTCTGACTTCTCTTGGTATGATAATCTCTAGGTTCATACTTGTCGCTGAAAATGGCATATTTCATTCTTTTTTATGGCTGAGTAACATTTCTATTACTCATTTAAATATTGAACATATTTATTTTTATACGAAAAGCCTGATATTTTTCCACTTTTGGAGTCTTGTGCATATTGGCTCTCTTTTTTGTACCTCCTTTTCTTGTGAGCTTTGAGGCTTTTGAATTTGTGTTACTGTTCAGTGGAACTCTATCTAAATTAATCCTGTGAGGTATTCTTGACGGTGTGTTCATCTAGAAGATTTGCTTCTGCCAAAAGTCCAAGGCCAGTAATCCAGGACAAATTTAACATACATCTTGGTTTGAGATTTCGGGGATTATCCTGGATATATGACTGGCTCAAGATTAAGAATTCACAAAGGAAACTTTGATTTCACCCAGAGTCAAGGCTGAGAATGGAAATCTTTCTTGTCTTTTGCTAAGGACCTTATATATTCTGGTCTACTGCTATACCATGGTGTAGCCCTCTGGGAAGATGCCTTTTGTGTAGCTATGTCTTACTAGAACTCCCATCTTGAACTCATCCTACAGTTTTGCCTCTTGTTCCCAGTGCTCTGCTTACATATTTATCAAAACAGAAACTCAGTGTACCCAGAATTGAGTACATGTCCTCAGTGTGAAAACTGCTTTGATTTCTTATCTCTTCAAATTCTGATTTTACTTCATTATTGACCTTTGAAGTTTCCTGAACTTTCTTGCCAACTCAGTAATTTAATGTCTTTTATTCCTCCCTTTTTTCTTTCTATATTTTTTCCAGCATTTTTGTTATTTTCAAAATAGAGGGCTTAGTCTACCATGATTCAAAATGGAAATCTTTATGAGACCAATTTTTAAAATAAATGTGAAGGGATAACTTCAAGATTAGAGACACACACATCGTCTGCTCTGCCAGTAGCTGTCAGACTGGTCAGATCATGTAAGCTAATCTTTTGGTGATTCTGTAAAATATGCTCCTCTGTCAGGGTCATTACAGGGACTGAATGAGGTTCTGTAGGTTGAAGCACTAAGTATTGGACTGACTGACCTATGTTGAGCTTTCATAAATTGCTATAAATATAAATATTGTGAATTATATACCTTTCCAGATCTATAATTTTAAGAATTCTTAAGTAAATCATATAAATATAAAGAGATAATCATATAAAACATACCAAGGCTTGTAAAACAGCAACAGCAATTCATGAATGTTTAAAATAAGGATTTATCTTTAAAATGTTAGTTGTTAAACTGAACCACTGTAAATTAACAATCCCCACCCACAATAAATCCACAACTAAGACAAATTGAATAATTTGAAGATAGATCCTCTTGCTATTCCAAGTGGTGCTAGTGGTAAAGAACCCACCTGCCAATGAAGGCAATGTAAGAGATGCAACTTTGATCCCTGGGTTGGGATGATCCCCTGGAGAAGGGCATGGCAACCCACTCCAGTATTCTTGCCTGGAAAATCCCATGGACAAAGGAGCATGACAGGCTACAGTCCAGAGGTCGCACAGAGTTGGACATGACTGAAGTGACTTAGCATGCACGCCTCTTGCTAAGACAGCTCTGGAAATAGAGAAACATTTGTCTTATGTTTAAAGTATACAAAATTTCTAAATCTCATGAGTATTCACTAGCTCTGTGATGAGATGTTAGCAGAAACTAACAGCAGTGGCTCTAGATTTGCCATCCAAAAACTTGGATACTTTTAAAAATTCTTGCTCGTGTACCATCTGTGTAGTAGACTGAGCATAAGTTTAGTATACTCCGATATTTTTATCCTCCAGATTGTTTTTTTT